>VZUI01039749.1:0-45734 GCA_013401135.1 Cettia cetti
GCTGCGGGGAAAGGCCGCCGCCGCCAGACACAACAATCTCACAATCTGGGATACAGAGGCACCGTCAACCCAGGACAATGAGGTTATGACAAGAAGCAATTCTTCACATTCTCTTGTTATATGCATCCTTTACATTCTAAAACATGGCACAGACAAGAAATCAGACCATCAATATCTACATTACCCACGTGAAATAAAGCCTGATTTTGCAGATTTTTTTTCTGAATATTTCATTGCTCCCAAGTTGTAATCTAATTCCCCAACAGGTAAACAGGGAATCCTGCAACAAAGCTGATGAAACTAAAGTGAGACTCAGGTCAATAAAAACTGTCCCTAAAATATTTTTAAAGTATAGTAGTACACTTTGGGTTTAGAATATACAGAAGTAGAGATTTATAGTCACTGAGAAGTTGATGATGAAAAAGTTGAGAGGTTTTATGAGACCTGAGGAAACAAAATGCCAAGATATCAGTCAGGCCATTTGAAAAGGAAAGCTCAAAAATCACTCTCAAAGAGGGCTGTTGATTTTCCATGATAATAATTGATACAATAATGTACAGACATCTTAGCTGTAGATGTAGCTGCCAAAAGCTGTGAAGCTGCATTAATATAATCTGCATTGTTTTGATGTGAAGATTTAAAATGTCACACACACACACACAAAGTTTTATGCAGAAATAAGCTAGTAATGATCCATTCCTGAAGAGGTCCCAGTGACTGGCTCTTTATGAATCACTGGTGTGTAAGGTGGAGCACAGTCCTAAGGGTGACATTTCTTGGTAGAGTGCAGTTTTTCTTCCTGCTTCTGAATTGGATCACCTTGCATTTGCTTTTTCTGATCTTATGGGAGTCCCATCATTCCCATTTTCCTAATACAGCTTTGATATATCTGGAAGAATGAGTGGAGTGCAGAAAGAAGAAATCCTGTTATCTGCTGGCTGGAAAACTTGCCTAAGGAACTTGGATTTTTTTTTTTTTAAGGGTGTTTTTTTTAGGTTTTTTTTTAGTTTTTTTTTTTTTTTTTCCCATAGACTGTAAGTTTCCGGCATGTGTACATATCTGGGGGAGCAAACAGAGCTCACATTGATGTCAGCAGCAATTACAGATCACAACCACTGGCAGGATTTCCTGGGCATCCCCTGTGCCCCTAAAGCTCAGATGTTGTGGCCCTTTGTCACAGGTGTGACTGGCTGAAATAGATCCACTGTTTTCCACAGTGTTACACCTGTAGAAAGAGACTCAGATCTTTTACAACACTTTATGAAAAGCAAGTGGTACCCCCCCCTTGTACCTGGAGTCACTGTTTTTCACCCTGTGATGTGGCTGATGCTGGAGTTTTCAGTTGTGCAAGCTCTTTGGAGAGGGCAGGACACAGAGAGAGCAACAGTGTGTGGCTGCAGCCTTTCTTTAGCTAGAAAAACTTGGCTTTTCATACACTCAGCACTGTGGCCACCAGTCTGGAAATTGAACACTGGAAGCAGTGTCAAAGTGCACATTTACTTTATATAAAATAAATAAAGAACTAGAACCAAAGCAGGAAATATTTTGTCTTCTCAGTCCATGGTAGCACAGGCAGTGCTTTGACATTTGAGGGATTTATTTGTTTAGGGCCTGGTAGAGTTTGGGGCCTTTGCAGGTTTTGGAGACTTCAACTTGTCTACTGATGAGATTAAAATACACATGTGGGGTTTTTTTGAGACTGATCTACTTACTGCCCAAAATTTAATAGAATAAGGTTGGTGTGTATGCAAACATGGGACTTAGCTGATTTTTGAAGTGAATTTACTGCAATAAATAAATTCACTTTTAAAGTTGTGACATTGTCTCATTGAAGCTGTGAGATTTTTGTGTGTGAGTTTTTATTTGGGTGACACAAGCTGAGTAGATATTTCAATACAGAGTGAACAGAAATAAGCCATTCCTGAGTCCAAATTGCCCTTATTTTTAGTATTTACACTGTCCTAAGCTCCAGGACAAATCCATTTTACAACATAAAAGAGAGTGAAAGCTTCAAATGAAAAGTTTGTTTCCTGCTTTGCATATTAAACTCTTAGTTTAAATTCTGCCTTTTCCACATGGCATATATTAAAATAAATGAAAATATATTAGGTCTGATTCTCCTCTCAGCAAGACAGATTTCCCAATTGTGCAATTCCCATGCTTGCAATAATGGCTTTGCTAGCTCAAATTGCATAGAAGGAAAGAAAAATCAAATCACAAAATATTTATGTTTAAAACTGTACAAGAGTCTAATGGTTCACAAGAATGACTGAAACAATGTAATAACCCATAAAGTATTCTTTGGCATGACTTTTTGCTTGTTTATTTAGTGATCCTGTCAAAATAGAAATATTGGTGGACCTTATAAGGTTTGGGGCTATTCAGAAATGTACAGCAAGTTCTTTTCAGGTCTTTCATTAGGAAAGCATTTATTACAGTTATTTTGGTGACATCCTGTGGACCTGTAAATTATACTGGAGTTATGTCAAAGGCATGCTCAAATAAAATTATGGAAATTAAGATATAAAATGAAAGGCTCAGCCTTTTTGGCTGTAGATCTGTAGACTGTTGTGAGAGTTCCTTTATGGCCAGCAGATGTCAATGTAGTGATAAACTGAAGCTCACTGGGAATCCAAACCAAGCCTGGCCATGAGCAGAATGAAGGCAGAGCAACCACTCACATCCCCAGTGGCAGACTCAGCTGTGCTCTTCCAGTCCAGTGGAGCATTCATTTAATTTGCTTGGACAATTCCTCCAAAACCAGTTTTGTTTGTCCACACAGTAAAGACTGATTTAACTGTAGTTAAAAATGCTTCATGATTCCTATGACATAGAACATCACTTGGCTTTCCTCTTTCCATTCCTCCTCATCCTCAGCTCCTGCTTATATGATGGGCTTTCTTTTCACCTATGTGCAGAATAATTAATGTAGGCTTTTGTATTCAGTGCTGGTCTGATTTTCTTTCCAGGCTGATCCAGGGAACTCCCTGTTGTGCTGTTTGTTGTGTTACGTGTTATTTCAAAGAGTGGATGTTCCACTTATGTAAATAATGTAGGACACAGCAGCAATGAATGGTGGTTAACACTTTATAGGTGAATAACTTGTCCTCTAAGTAGTTCTTCTATTTAGTCTTTTACTGTCATGTTTGAACACTCTATTGATTTTCTTTAAGTTCATCATATTATTTACCTTTTTCTTTACTGTACGTGATGTTTGAGTATTGCTATATTGATTTCCCAACAAGACATTTTAGTTTCAAAATATTAATGACTCTAAGCACTGCTACACGTGCTTTTTGTTTCATAAAATCAATCAGCAACAGACAAGGAACAGAAAACCTTCCTACCCTTCTTGCCTTTTGTTTGGAGTCATTAATCTGGAGCATTGGTTAACAGCAAACTTCTTCCAATGAAGATCAAAGTGTCAGAAAATTGTTTAGGAAGTTGCTATATGTGTAAGATGTCTGCAGTTGGGGGTATGGATATCTGTCACCTCAGTGAGGGATCACTGTACACAAAAGGTCAGAGTTGTTCTGCCACAGACACCCAAGAATTGTGCTGGGAATTGTCACCTAGGCACAGGTTGGAGTGACTGTAGCAGTGATCCCATGTGCTTCCCTCCAGCTAAATAACTTCATGGCACTGTTTCCAATATTAATGGAAAGACTAAATTTGACTCAAACTCTAAAAAAAAAAAATAAAATTATATTTTGATCTTATCACCTCACATCTGTGTCTCTCTCCTTAGTAGGGCTTCCACTTGACTTAGGCAATTTGTCACCTCCTGGAACTGGAGATACTCAGTGGACTTTCTCTAGCATTATTCCCTCCCATGGTTGCTAGCCCTTTGCTGGGGCTCTCCAGGAAATAACTGCCAATAAAGAGCCATTAAAGCAGGAGAAAACCCCCCTCTCATTTCTCTTTCCCTTACAGCTGATCAGATAAGAAAGTGGTCATATGCACAGAAAGGTACTGTTCCCTACTGTTGAATATTTCATACGAGTTTTCTGTTGAAAGATTGATTTTCTCCATAGCTGACTATATTTTTTGTCAAGATGCACACGTACATTGTGCTTTCAAAATGTAAATATCAATATTTTCTCTTTTGTCTGTGTTGGAGAGCTCTGACTGTGCCATGTCATAAGCCCTGTTTTCTACAAAAATCTGAAACTTGTAAGCAAAGAAATGTTTAGGTTGAAACTGCTATTCAGCTCAACCCTCTTGAGGAGTCCTCACACCTGTCTGTGTAAGGTTTGCATAAATTCTTAATCTTAGACCAACATTTGGCAATTCACACAGGGCAGTAAGCACCATAAGTGCTTATATATAACCAGAAAGCATAAATATATATAAGATAAAATATACTATAGAAGATATCCAGACTAAAATAAGATTTTTATACTGGTTTATCTATATCAGTAATTGTGCATCTTGCAGTTTTTTTCCTTAACCTGTACAGTATTGTTGTGGTTTAGAATAACATGTTTTCATTACAATACAGACATTTTCACACAATACTTTGTCTGACACCAGTTGTGACAAGGGGCTAAACCAGGGGAATGTCTATTGCTTCATTTTATGAAGCAGACTCCATCTTTATCGCAGTATAATGAGTGCAATAAGCCTGCAACCTTGGGAAGTTTGGGTAATATATTTGACTTGAATATACCCCGTGTATCAGTTTTATTTAATTATTGAAAGCATCACTCATGGGGATGTGTTTGTTGTACCCACTGTTAACACAAGTGCTATCTCTTACAGTTCAGATGTGGAAGGTTCCCTCAGAAGGGAGTGGTACTGGAAGAAAAATCTCCCAAAAATTGTTGTGTGACTTTCTGACATGACAATTCAGATACACAGGTTTTGACCCAGGATTCCCCATCTTGCTGCTGGTGTCCCTCTGTCCCTGTCCAAGGACCCCAAAGTGTTCTAAATTTTCCAATGTCCTGCTTCAGGCTTTTATAAAATACCCTACTAGGTTTTGTCCTGGCATTTGGCATTAGCAGAAACTGTTTGTTGTGAAGCCAGGGGCAGAACCCCCTGGAGCAGCGAGCTGATCTCTCAGAGGGCTAAACCAAGTCATTCTGAACTGCTGCTCTTGCTGAAGTAACATTCCCAACTTACAGTGCTACAATTAAGCACAAAGTCATTGGTGCTCTCAAATTTTCCAGTTCTGTTTTCAAGGATATAATGTTCACTTCAGCAGACTCTTCATCTGACACTCACCTTCACTGCATCCAACTCCCCAGTCAGGAGAGGAGGGTGACTGGATTTGGGCTGGACCAGGGGTACAGCAGCTGCAAAAGTCATTAAGGTCATTCAGACGAGCCTGCTGTAAACTTGCAGATCAGTTTGTAGCTCACAGTGCTGCTGATTTGGAGGAAGTTTTTTTTTTTTTTTTAATCAGCTTGGGTGATTGCAACTACCATAAATAATCTTGCTCTTCTTTTTCTTTTTTTTTTTTTTCTCTCTGTTTTGGTGTTGCTGAATGCTCCTCCTGGGTGCTGCCTGCCCAGCAAAGCCCTTTTCAAACCTGCCAGGGGATGGGGCATCCACCAACACTTCAGCTCAGCCTGTGCAGCAATGTTGCCTTCAACCAGACATGCACAGCAAAGTGGTACCATGTCATCCCACCCTGCAGAAAAGTTTTTTTACTTGTTTGTCCTCATTTAGTCCTCAGCTGTTGCCCATAGATCATTTCTTTCCTAATAGCTCTGTGGAACTGGGGGGGCAACACCCACTGGGATCTTTCAGCTGACTTAGATCAAATTTTAGTTCCAAATATATTTATTGTCACTTCTTTTATATGGGACTTGTAAATCTTTTAATGTAGAAACAGTGTGGAACTAAAGGTCTAAACTCTTCCTTTGAAGTCAGTAAGAACTTGCTGCTTGGTTGGATTGCTCTGTAATATTGTATATCTACTGGAAATAAAAAAACCCTTGATAATGGGTTGTTAGAAACTTTATAGGAATTTTTAAATTAAACTTGAAGTGAGCCTAAACTTAAAGATAAGCTGGTATAATAAGCTCTGCTGTAGGCTTATGGAAACATGCATAAATATGCATAAATGATGAAATCAAAAATAAAAGTTATCTAGATATCCCCATTTGTGTTCAACAGGCTTCTGTCATTCAGCTATATATGTGATTTAAGTCTTAAATTAGCTGAGGCTGCCATATGGTTTCAGTGTATATTCAAAACATTGCAGCCCTTGCTGAGGAAATAGTATTAAAGAAATTTTGTTCTTGGTTTATTGCAGTATTTCTTCTGAGTGGTGAATACATTTGGAGCTGCCCTGGAATGTTGTGCTGTCAGGAATAGAAATAGGTTAAATTGGTCTGTTCCTTATATATGAGACCCACAAGGGAAAACCCCACAAACAAATCAACCCATCATCGTGGGAGTGGTAACTAACCTTTGTCATACTGATGCCTCTCTCCAGACTGTTATCGAGTCTGGGATTTCAAAGATAATCACTGAATATGTGTTATTTTCTGATAAGCATAGGTCATAATCATGTTGCTTAGTCAGATCCTTTTGTCTCAATATTATTAAGGTAATTTCCAGAATCTTTCCATATTTCAAGGTATGCAGATTTTTATGTAACCCCTAATGTTTTCACATACAAAATTTCATTAAAGCTTTTATTTATTGTTCTTCATGATTTTTTTCATATAATGAGATAAATCTTTGTTTTCCTTCCTTACTAGAAATCCTGGATAGCATTAAGAATCCACAATCTGGTATCAATTTCCTTGTTCCAAAGACACAGAGGTCTCATGCAGTGCCATAGAGCTTAATGCAATCCCTAAATTAATGTAGGCTTACTTCAAAAATGCATTAACTGAAGATTTTTCAAAGTGCTGATTTCACAGTAATATGAATTGATTAACACTTAAATGAAGAAAATGATAATTCTGTGTGTTGGGGCTCTGATGGTTACATTGCATCATATGCTGTGTGGTTTATGCCGTCTCTAAGCACTCACTATATTTTCTGTTCCTCAGTTTTTTCTGCACTGCCAAAGAGCTGAATATACTCTTTCTTATAAAGAGTCAGTATTTCAGCTGTCATCTTTTCATAGGGCAACAGAAAAGGGGAAGAGAGAGAAAAATAAAAATAAGAGCAATAACTTTTTGTATAGCATCTTTCATCTCAGTCTCCAAAGCCAAACATCATTAATGAGATGGGGCTGTTGGTTTTATTTCTGACCCACATCCAGGCTGCCTTTTCTTCTGATCCTACTCAAGGTAATTAGGAAAAGGAGAATAGATGGGTGGCCAAGAAGAAGGTAGTTTAGATGTTTGCAGAAGCACTGCTGAATACTTATTTTTTCCAATTTCCCCTCTCCTGTAAGGTAACAGTATCTTCTCCTAGAAATGTCCTTCTGCGTGTGGCATAAATTTTAGAATCTAAGGCATGCTTAGTCATTAAATATATGCAGATCATTTTCTAAGAGCCAGGTTTCATCCATTTCTGATGTACTTCCCCAGTTTAAATGAATACAACATTCTCCCTTCCAAGCCCTAATTAATGTGTAGGTTTTAGTTTTGTTTTGGTATGTTGAACAGTCTCTGATCTTGTCTGGAGGATCAGCTGTGATTTGTGTCTCTGTGATGCAGCAGAGCTTACACAGGTAGCAGAATATTTAATATTTTGTAATCTTTTACTCAGTACTATGTTTCTTTCCAGCCCTGAGTCTGCTCGTGCACCAAAATAAATCAGGATGTGTTCAGTCAGAGTGATTATGGCTTTTTCCCTCATGGCAGTGGATGGCCTATGCTTGCAGTGTGGTAATGTAAATTTTTGCACAGACGAAGTGAAGCAAAGCATGTTAATTGAATTGATCCTGGCAGATATTCCAAGATAATGATGGTCTTTGAGTACAGCACTGACATCTTCACCTCCTTCCCTCTGCTGATAGGAAGAAACACAACTCATGCTGATCAAACTTTTCCTCTGATGGGACTCTAGCTATCAATACTGTCATTAACAATAGAAATTATTGATCCAGTTTGTCAGATTTCCACCTTTTTTTGATTTTACCCAGTGAAATGAGACACAGGGGATGTCTCCAGGCAATGCAAGTTTGTCTGCTAGCTCTGTGCTTTACAAATGGCTTGTGGTTATTCTTCAAGTGCAGTCCATGTTCTACAGTCTCTAAATCAGATACTTCTTTTATTTTGTGCCATATAAGCCTGCACAGTCAAAGCCACATCCTCCTTGGCTGCTAGGGTTTTGTATTCACAAAGGACCAGAGCCCTGGATTCTAGTTTCACTGCTGGTCTCTCAACTGTTGTGATGGCAGCAGCAGTGTTTAAAGTTGACATGACTTAGTATTTATAAAAATAAACCAAAACAAAAATAATAGGCAGGTAATTTTTTTGTCCCTTTTCTGCCTGATTATATTGGGGTTTTATTCTGCCCTGCAATGAAACAGTAGCTTCAGGCTCTGCTGCAGTCTCTCACCCAGAGAGATAAAGTCAAGTATATTAGGAAACCTCAATAATCTCTAATCACAGAACTGCTTCAGAAAGCTATTTAAGAATGGCATTGTTTATGTAAACACTGTCACTGCAGTTTATTACAAGTTTGTGTGCTCTCTTCAGAAATCCTGATCTTATCTTGTAGCTATCAGGATG
Source organism: Cettia cetti (assembly GCA_013401135.1). NCBI lineage: Eukaryota > Metazoa > Chordata > Aves > Passeriformes > Sylviidae > Cettia > Cettia cetti. The sequence continues at coordinate 8,646 of VZUI01039749.1, forward strand.
CTGAATCTTACCTTGCTTGTGGTTTTGATTTCCTTCTCCTTTGTGTAGTGTGTAAAAGCTATGTGGTAAGGATATTTCTGGACGGCTTTTGTGTACTGCTCCTTCAATCAGGAGAACCCAATCCAGTAGCTAGGGACTGTGACTTTACTGGGGTGTAGGCACAAAGTATGAGTTTTGGTTCACATCAGTTGGAGTAAAATCTGGTGCAAAAAAACCCTCAAATTATCTTTGCATGTGGGGAGAAGTTTAGTGATAGGTTTCCCAAAAAATTACTACAAAAATTCTGATCCTCCTTAAAATGTAATAATAATAGGGAAAAGATAGAGAGGAATGCAACCCAAAATGAACAAATGATGCTCCACACAATCACTCAGGGATGCCCAGCCCATCCCCAGCAGCAACCAGTGCTTCCCAGCCATCTGTCCCCAGTACCTATACTGGACAGGATGTTCCAGGGTGTGGAACATCCCTGTGGCCAGTTTGGGTCAGCTGTCCTGGCCGTGCTCCCTCGTGGCTTCCTGAGCACCTGCTCTCTGGCAGTGTCTGAGAAATTGAAAAGTCTTTGACTCAGAGAAGGGGATCTTTACCAATGACTACAACATCAGTGTGTTACCAACATTATTCTCATTTTAAACCCAAAACCTGGCTACAGAGAAGAAAATTAATTCCATCCCAGCTGCAAGTAGGACACAGAGTATCAGTGTACTCTGGTGTGGTTCCTGCTGTAGATAGAATATAAATACAGAGAATTCAAAAGAGAAATGGGGCTGCTCTGGGATTCTGAAAGTGATCATCTGTTTCTGCTGTTGCACAGGGAAAATAAAATAAATCAGTACAATGTGAACTGGAAAGAAAGTGTGACAGTTATTCTTCAGTTAAAAGAAAGGGTAAAAAAAAAAAAGTGTAAAATCTTTTTGCTATCCAAAAAATGACAGAGAGGAACATTATGAGCAGAGTCTCATATTTCCCCAGTAACTAAACCCTGCTTTGGCTTTATTGCTTAGTTGACTTATAGAGAATGGATTTGAGGTTAGAGGAAAGAGTTTTAAAATTGCAACTAGATTACTTTTTTTTTTGACCACAGAACTTTTGATTTTAAAAATGGCTTGGAGCTTAATTCCATTTTTAAAAGGAGCCTTTTCTTCAGTCAGAATTTTACAGACCTATTTAAACAAAAAAGTAGAAATTATAATAAATTATACACTATGGTTAGTTTTGCTCCTTTTTGCCACATATTTTTAAATGGAGCTTGAAGGCAAAACTAATTATTGAGAAGACATGTATATAAAATTAATTCAGAAGTACAGAAATACTGGTGTTGTCTCAAGCAAAGAGCTCTCAACACAATGAGTCAAATATAGACTGTTTTACTGGAAAAATTTAAGTCTTAAATTCACACCTTCTCCTTCACCATCCTTCCTTTCAAGTTACCTTGTTTAAGATGAATCAATTCCAAGACAGTTTTCTCCTGAGTGATTTGCAGTCTGAAGCAGCCAAGTACTTTCAGAGTCTCTCTTTTCATTTTCTTAAAGAAGTCTGAGCTTTAAAGGGAATCCTTCTGTCTCAGAGCAGAGGAAGAATAAACTCTTCTGACTTGAGAGTCAGGAAAATGGGCTGAGTGAATCATCAGGAAAGCATTGCTATTACAAGATCCTTGCCTGTTCAGACCAATCAAAATGAGAGGACAAAAACAACAAAACAAAAAAAAAATAGAAGTGAAATCACAAATATTTTGATGCAAACTTTAAAAACTGATAAGGCCTAAAGACTGAAAAGAGCTGATAGGTCATACTTACTCCTTCCTTAAATGCTTGTGCTCTTTGGGCTATTGGTATTCTTCTGGAGGTCTGCATGTTGTTTGCAAATTCCTGAGTGACAGTGTTACCAATTGGAAGCCTCGAAAGAAACTTTGAGATTTTGGTGGGTTTTGTTTTCACTGAACATAAATGCAGTCATCACTGCATATTTCACCCAATGGTCAGACAATACAAAGGGTGCTTTTCTGCAAGCTGGGCCATGTTGCTCTAATTTGGAATAATGGGAATTGAAAACAACCAGGAGCATTTCTCTGGGCTATGAATATTGTCTCTTGAAAATGTGAATACAAATTCACATCTTCATTCCAGATTCTTGTTCCTATGCCAACAAAATTGATTTGATATCACAATAGAAAGGAGCATTTTACTTATTTTAGAGCACAATTGGAATAATTATTTTCTGTTACAAGCAGCACAACCATAACTTAAACTGACAGTGTTAAATACCATGGTAAACCTGAAAGCAATTCCTTTGTTGCTTGACAAATTAAACTGACCTAAAATAAGAATCACATTCCAAAAATGTGTCCAAGCTATTAACATAAATTTGTCCAGAATCCAGCAATGCTTAACCAGTAGACCAAGTACTGTTTTCATCCACCTCTGACTTCAGGGATGTGTTTCTCCAGTAAGTTTCACAAACATAATAATGAAATTAGGTTAATAAATCTTTCATCTGACTGGATAGGGAAAAATGGGGTGTGCTTTCTGTAGCTACTGGTGGCTACATGTCTATGCAATGCAGAACTCCTGCACCTTTCTGGGCAGCATTTGAGCCTGGCTGCAGCAAGCAGGCATGTCCAGGTTGTGTCACTGGATTCTCCAAGTCCAGGTAAATGTTTCATAGCAGCATGTAATAGGATTTATCAGCTAGTCTGGGATTACACAGGTGTGGCCAAGTTCTTCCCTACACTAACTTCCTGATGTGTTGGTTTAAAAAGAATTAGCAGTGTAGAGATGCTGATGTCCTCCTGGGGTGGGAGTGCTCCTAGCTGGCTCTGGTTCCATTTATCAGCCCAGCCTGTCTCTGGCACTGAGTTAACTCCTGCCTTGTGCCCTGCAGACATGTGTCCCTGTGAAACACAAAAGGGAAGGGTGAAAAGGAGAGTGGCAGAGCTGCAGCATCCTAGAGCCGTGGGAATCAGGGTTTGGAAATGCTGGGACAGGCATGATGTGAGCAGGAGCAGAGACAGCAGCTGAGCAATGAGTCCTGAGCCCTCAGACTGCCTAATGTGTGCTGTTCCTGCAGGGAGAGAATCCAATAGGAAAACAAGAGTGCCTTTGTCATCCAGAAACACTTAAACTGCATAAAATAAATTGCATTTGATATGCCAAGAGCATGAATAACTCCACAAACTGAAAGGGAAGTGCATCAGCTTGGATGATTACCAGTGTCTAGGCAGTAGGCTCTGCTATTTTCAGTGGAGTTTTATAGAACAGGGAAGGAAGAAATGTCCATAATGAGAAAGTGGGTCAAATACCAGTGAGGAAGAACAAAAAGAACAAGAATCAGAGAGCCCACGAACTGCATCCCATCAGCTCTGAATCTGGGTACAGAATCTGTGTAAGCATAAATGTCACTTTTCTTGCCCTTAACAAAACCTGACAGACCTCCCACATTGCTATAAGGGACACTGGGCTTGTCTAGCAGTATTGTTAAGTACAGAGGCATAAATGCTGCAGATGCCTCAGATTCTTAAAGCTTGATTTCTGACAGTAGAAAAGTGGGTTTTTCTCTTAAGCAGGGTAGGTCTCTGACCTGGGAAAATCCTTAATCCTGCTGGTGACAGTTCCTTTTAGCTGCCTGGATCTGGCTTAAAATACTCTTTCTGTGAGAAGAGTTTGAAGAATGAAAACAAGGCTGCTCCTCACTTCTTTCTGCATAGGGAGCTTTCACATTGTTTTGTTTAAAACGCAGGAACAGCCTCCCTAGCCTGGAGCTACCTGTCTGTCCTGCATGGAGCAGTGTAAAGACTTGGCCCCTTCATGTAAAAATGGTGCATGTGTTTTGGGCTCCAGGTAATGTGGTATATGCAGACCTAGGCCACTCGGGCGGTGTAACATTTCATAGCCCAGCAAAAGAAAAAACCTAATAAGACAAAGGAAAAATAGAAATGGCCCAGTAGAAAATGTAGGTGGAGAGGTCTTCATCCATCTGCCACAACACAGAAGTTCTGGCTGGGCATAATTAAAGGTGTTTTCTCCTCTTGCTCCCCGCCATGCCTCTCTGAGTCTTTCCTCCCTTGGCAGAACGGATCCTGTTTCTCCTAAACATCAAAAGGAGATTTAATGTTTGTAGAAGACTGGTGTGAGTCTTTCTTGTGCCACAGGCTGCCTGAGCAGACTCCAGGCACTCAGGGTTGGGGCTCTTTACCCTGACAGTCTCCACCCCAGAACCCAATTGTGGGAAGGGGCACCTGAACAGGTAATCCTCAGGATGTGGTTCTGCTGTTCCCAGTCATGAGCTGGCTGCCTGTTCCCTGTCACTGGCAGATGCCCTCCTGTGCATAATCCTAGCCAGGAATGGCCTGAGGAATAAGTTCTTTACTTTCCACCTCCTCTTCGAGAAAGATACTGAATTTGCAGTGGCTTGTGTCAACCCTGATCTATAGATCCTCGTCTTATCACATGACAATTACACAGAGACTTTTAAGTGACAGCTCAGTATTTCCCATGTTCCCTCATTTTCATGTTTTAATTGCAGAAAACTTATGATCCCATTAGCAAGTTGCTTGTTCGTGTTTTTTGTCTGGAAGTTACAGCCTTTTGATGGATGTGTTACGTGCATGATGACTGATTAAATAACTGATTAAATATGACAGTAAATGAAAATATATTCAATAATCCAGGCTTGGGATGGCATCCAAAGTACTCCTGTATAAACCCAAAGAACAACAGAGGACATGGGTTATACAGGGCCCTGCAGCAGGCTCTGCAGTTCAAAGAGTGGCAAGTTCAAAGAATCAGCTGCACCAAGGGGTTTAGTACAGTCACATCTACCAGGTTTGGCTTCTCTGGTACTACAGCTCCAGTGAAAACTCCCTCCTGGGTCCTTCTCAACAAGAGCCTGAATTCTGCCTGGGTGTTTTGTTGGTTTTTTTGGTTTTGGTTTTTTTTTTTTGTTTGTTTTTTTTTTCCTGGAACAAATGAGCATATGGAAACTAAGGCATGAAATGCAGGTGAGCCCCCAGGACCAAGTGTGATGCCCTGAAGCCTCTCTCCTGGGGGAGCCTTTCCCACTTCTTCCCATTTCCCCCAAGCTTTCTGTGGTATTGAAAGACTATTTTTCTCACAATAAAAAGCTACTTGTCCAATTAAACCCTCTGTCTCCCTGGATTAAAGTCATTGTGGATCTGTTGCTGAAGCCTGTTTACTAACCTTGAGTTGATACAAAGCATGCAGATCCAGTGAGACCTGTTCTACCACAGACACTGAGAAAGAAGCATTAACACTTTCCCTGTCAGGCTTCATGTGGTTTCAATCCATTTTTCTTTCATACAAGAACAGAGAAATACAAACACAGAGAAATTATGTCAAATTGTAATCCAAGGTCAAGATCAGGTCGTTTTTGTTGCCTTGTGGTATTTTAGCACCTGCATCCTTGCCCCCTCTCCATAATCAGCAGTTTGCAGAAAGCTGTAAACCTTTTCTAAGGAGTTTAAATCTTTCCACAACACTGTCTTACATTTTATTTCCACAGGTCCCAATTTTGCAAACCTGTTAAATGTGCACTGTTCATTAAAGATGATCCCAAAGTTTTCTGCAAGGGATTTATGTGCAGGAGTAGCACCTTTTCCTGTTGAAAAGCAGTCACCAGCTGAGGAAAAAAGTGCATTATACTTTTGGTCTTTCAGTGTTATAGTTTGGAATAAGCAGTAGGTTTGGGTTCAATCAAAAAAAATCATTCAAGGAAAGGGAAAAATAACTTTATTCCTTAAGTTAGAATAAGAAACAGAATCTTTCCATCCAGTTTAAATGAGAGACAGCACTTTTCCTGGCAGTGACCTGGATTTTTTTGACAGACAGCTATGCACATATTTTGAGTTGTGCTTCCCTGGCAAGCCCTGGACCACCTTCCCCTCCCTCTGCCCACACAGCCCTTGTGTGGCGTAGCTCTTCCCTCTCCCATCCCTGTGCAATCCAAATTACGTCAGTCCCTGGCCTGTGAGGAACAAAGCTCAGTCAGGGCTCAAATGTAGCAGCAAGAGGAGAAAAGTCATAAAGGGGAATTTAATGGCACAGCATACCCCATTGGGATCTCTACTGAAATGGGCTTGGTTATTTCAGCCCTATCAATCACAGCTTTGATGGTATCTAGGTTTGGGAAGACAGGTGTCTGCCAGGGAAACCCCCTCCCTCCAAATTATTATAATTTTGCAATTAAGGAGGCTTTCAGACAAAGTTTTGGGAATAGGAATAAAAGTTCTTTATTAGGAATATTAAAAATACAAACATAGTAGTACAAAAAAAGAAAAAAACCCACCAAAAAAAACCGCAAGGAAACAAACAAAAATCCCAGAAACCCTGACAGAGTCAGAAATACGACCTGATACCCTGTTAGTCAGAGTGTTGGAAGCAGTCCAAAGTAAGTCCTTCTGGAGTGGCAGATGTGGTTCTGTGGAGCAGAGATGATCCTGTAGAAATGATCCAGTGATGGCGAGATGGGTCTGGTCTTCCACCGGGAAGCCAGTGGAAAACAGAATACCTGGTGTTCCTGAGTCTCAGTTTTTATCTAGCTAAGAATGGTTGGCTCCTTCCACTGGGTGGAGCCTCTCACAATGGGATGATGTAATGTTTTCAGTCATGTGGTGAGCCTTAATGGTGCTTTACCAGAAGATATCCCCCAGAGGGAGAACAGGTTGTGGAAGAGTTAAGGAACGGTTTTAACAGCTGGTCCATTATCAGAAGGCACCCGCCCCTCTGGAGTTATGAGGAATGGGTTATACACGACATAAAGAAAACATCTCCCAACAGGTTTCAACAGATGGAAAAATAGAATAAACATTTTTGTTTACATATTGCAACCTAAGACAGACAGTTTCCTTGTTGATGTTATTTCTGGGGAAAGATCCAGGTGAGGAGTGCCTGGCTGCCTGGCAGGGGGCTTGCTAGCCAGGGCCAGCCTGTGGCATTTATCCCCATATCATCTCATGGTTCTTCTCTTTGCTTGCTCAACAAAATTTCTCCATCAACATCAATGTCTCCTGAAGTCCTCCTTAATTTTGAATTTATCAACACCTGAGTGCTGACAATTTGTTTTGGGTACAACAGACTGGTCAAAATGCTGCTGTAGAATGAAACGTTGCTGACAGTAGTTGCATAATAATATTTAAAAATCCAGTTGTGGCTAGCATTCTTTCTAGGGGTTTAGTTATGTGCTTAGCTTTCCTTTCCAGTGACTTCTAAATCAGTTGCAAAGATCACTTTATATAAATTTATTGGACATATTTGCACTTAAACAGGCTAGCCTGGATCTACGGAAGCTCACATACTTATAGCTCCTGAATATAAACATGTGGCTTTGTCAATGATATGTACATTTTGAATTAAATTTAAAAAACCTTTAGTTTTCCTGCCAAATGTTGTGTAAACTTTGTGTCAGAGATTCTTTGTGTTTGTTGGCATGTAGTGAGAGGATGCCTGAATAATTTTGTAGAGTGATATATCTTTAATATATCCAGTTATTTGTCCTTATTTTGAGTTTTGCTGTTAGATAAACAGTGGTATGGAATCGTTTCCTGTTGTATTTTGCTTGGCATGAACAAGCTGAGAAAAATCAAACCATAAATATATGGTTTCGCATAGCATTCTACCAGCTTAGAATGAAACAAAGTCCTTTCTAGACTAGTTCTTCCTCACCCATATCTATCATTTGCATTAATTAGAGCATTCTGGTTTAGATGTTTCTATGCTCATAGAGCTTTATGAGATCCACATTTACCAGGGTTTTGTTTGACTTTCACTCTAAAGCCCTAATATTTGCAGAGATAAGCATATGCAAATATTTGACTACAAGCATCACTTTCAGGGCGTGCAGTTTGGTTTCCGTTCAGAAAATGCCTTTCCCTGTTTTATTTTCCAGCAAGGATGTGAAATCTTCTGTTAAGTCATTAGACAACTCTGGAATCTCAGGGCTATGCTCTTCCTTGTTGTGCTTGTAATGATTGTCACAAATACAAAGTAAAATGTTCTGAACTGGTAAATTTAAACTCCTACAATTGACTACACAGCAAGTAAAGGACGAGCAGGGAATAGTTTCCTAACATATTAGAGCTGACATTTGACTGCTGTGAGACCAGAGGAGAGCAAAAGGGTAAGGTTATTGTTAATTATTCTTCTTTCAAGCCCTGAAAGTTGAGGGCTTGAAAGACTCTTTGATGAACTTATTCCTTGCCATCTCCTTGTGCTGGGAATGCCCTGTGTGTGCTGCCCTGTGCAGCTCCTGCAGCAGTCTAACATTGTGTAGCAACAGCAGAAGTGGCAATGTATAGATTTGATGTGTCATAATGACTTCCAGATACAATTTTCTCAAATTGTAAATAGATCTTATTTTCTCATCTAATTTTTTAAGTGTATACTGCTTACAGAAGAGTCGGTGTCCCACCAGCATCCTCTCCAGCATCTCTCTGTAGTTCCCTTTTTATTGCTGCCACTTCTAAACTACTTGGTGTTACCAAATGAGGATGAACCATGCTCAGGCTGCAGAGAAATTTTTAATATGAATTGGGAACAATATTTGGAGCCCAGGTGCACAGAAAGACACAAAGGAAAATAAGAGTAGATTGCCTGTTGCCACTGTGATTGTACTGTCTTGTTTCAAAAGATTGAGAGGATGGATTTAATATAAACTGCAGAAATATGATATTTAGAGTAGCAAGTCATCATGAAAATTAGAAAATATATTTAGCCCTTACAAGGGTGCTGCATTTAGCGTATTGTATTTTTAGATTCTCAGTAAACCAGGCACACACTGTCTTACATCCTCTGACATTTTCATTAGTTGAGGCTGGCAGTGGACATAAATATTATTGCAGAATAACAGAGCAAAACCCAGTGAAACCAACTCAATTTGGCTTTGAGTTTTAATAATTAATATTTATGCATATTTGAGGGGAATAATGACACACTGTTTTACTGTAATTGAAGCAGAACTTCCCAAGAGGCCAACCCACAAGATCTTTGGTTGGAGACATCATTTTAGCAGCAGTGGAAGCCACCCCAGGGACCACAAAGGGAAACCTTGAAGTGCTTGAGAGCATCCCAAGGGCAAGGAATGGTATCAGGTATCAAAGCTTATGGATGGGCAGAGCCCAGAGGCTTGGTTAATAGATTTTAATGGGTTTTTGCATCTCACAGTGACTCTTTTCCCTGTTATCCATTACTGAAGTAAGCATTCCCTTTAAAGCACTTGAACAGGTCTGGTGTGGGTGTCCTCTGACCCAGCTGTGCCACCAGCAGCAGCTGTAGGAGGAGAGACTGGGAGCACTGGGAGGCAGGGTTGGCCACAGCAGGGTCTCTGTTTAAGAGACATTTAATATCCAAATCCAGTGGATGTTGTCCGGTCCAGGAGACTGTTGGGTTTCTTCTGCTTCTCATCTGACTGCATCATCAGTGATGTCTGGCTACAGAAGCAAAAGAGATATGCAGAATAAAATCCATCTTGCCATTAACTTCTTTAAAGTTTAATGCAAGAGGAAGTGCACCAACAGAAACAAATTATAAAAATCACCCATCCCTGACTTTGATGGATGTTCTCCTCACAAACTCACCACACACTGTTTTATGAACTAGATTATTCACTTAAGTCATCAGTTTATGATTGATTAGAGAAGCAAAATGAGGACATAATCACTTCTACATATCTTGCTTACTACAAATAAGAAAGTTTTGTACAACAATTTATTAAAAGCTGATTAGATTAAAACAAATTGTATAGTTGGAGCCCTGACAAATGGTTCTTTTGTACTGAAACATTTGGTTGTAAGTGGTGTTAGCAGAGCAGCCAGTGAGGACTGGCTCCATTTCTGTATCCAAGTGCTGGGGCAGGATTTATTTATTATGGGAGTGTCCCGGAGAAAACAAGGAAATTCAATTTTTCTGTTTATTCCATGCCAACTGCTGGTGACATCACTAAAATAATTATTCCTTTGGGAAGTCAGGAAATGTTCTTTCTTGCTGGTTTTTTTTAATAAGTGAGAAAGGTGAGATTATTGATGTGGAAAAAAAAATCATAAATTGTAATTTTTCAGAGCTTTGTACTGACAGCATTTTTTTTTAATTTAGACATCCTTTTTTCAATATAAATTCCAGATTTGATGAATAAACACATATATTTTATTAGAGTGTGTGGAATAAAATGTTTAATCTGAAATCTAGGAATTAAGATGAAACACATTTGTTCCTCTTTCTAAGCGGTTGGGCATGATGTATTTGAGCCCCAAATGTAGAACAAGTACTGAAGCAATATAATATAACTTGTCAATCTTAAGAGGAAAAAAAATAGTCATGCTAAGCAGAAGAGATTAACCACTATGAAAAATGAAACTATATTGAAAAGCCATAGATTTTAAGAAAAATATACTCCCAAGGTATCCAAAACTGATTCAACTTAATCTAAAACCAGTCCTGAGTAAGAGGGTAAAATTGACTCTTGAACATTATATGGAAAAAGCATCTGTGTGCAAGGTCCTGTCTTTATCTAAGTCTTATAAACTACTCAATTTACTTTCAAAGCTCAGTCTCTGTCTGTCTCTCCTCTCTCTCAAATTGTGAATGATGGGGAAAGGAGTAAGAGAAAGGCCCTGTTCTTCATTTGGAGAGGCCATATTGCATCCCTCATCAGACTCTCAGTATGGGGATGGGGACCATAACATGTAATGAGGGGAGTGAATTCTCTTCCACCTTCCAGTGAGTGCAGAAATCTCCCAGATTATAGTCATGAATGCAGTAATCTCCAAAACTTGCCATTGCTATCTGAGGTCTAGATTTCTCCACTGTAGAGGAAACAATCTCATTGCAAGAGATCCACCAAATTCAAATGAATTGCAGTCATGGCAGAACAGAAAGAAGACATCGTGAAGGTGTTTCAGATTATTTTTTCTTTTTAATAGGGTCTGAAACACTGTGTAAGCAGTCCTGACAGGATGATGTGCTAATGACTGATTTAGTGGCCCTAAATTGAACACAACTGTCACACTGAGTTAAAATCACACTGAGTTGTTTTAAATAAAAGGGATTATTTGACTTAAGTAGACCTTTTACTGCAGAGCATGGTGATAAATTTCTTAGCAAAATCAAGAAATTTGTAAGCTCTTCTGGTGATATGTTTACCAACATCCTCTTTTCTATTGACATATCTTCAGCAGGAAAGGAATATACAATAGTATATAGTGAGAACATGAGTAGTTTTAATTGTATAGCTTTATTTGATAGCTTTAGATACAGAATGATTTCTAAGTATGTAATTAAACTTACAGACACCAATGGCTTCTCAGTCAAATGGCTTAAAATTAAGCATTTTGATTAAAATTAAGCTTCTGTTGATTGACAGACTAGATAAAAATGTACCTGCTTAACCATACAACTGGCGGCAGGCTTGGCATGGCACAGAAAAGGAAATTATATCTATAAAGATATTATCGGTATGGTCAGGGTGTATTACAACCCTATTTATCATCAGGAAATTATCAATTCAGCTATTGTTTTAGTTTTTTAAATTTTTTTTTTCCTTTTAATAGGGGATAAAAATACTCAAAGCTTTATTTGTGTATTTTTTATCTATTTATTTCAGCTCTCTAGAGTGTCTGCTTGTTATCCATTATAAAGAATTCCAACTTGTTTCATATGAAAGGCAGGCTTATTAATGTGTCAGTGCTGTATGACACATCATTAAACTTGGATATAGTCATTGCCCCATGCTACAGTGCTTGGGATTATTAATATTTCCAACACTATGAGGACACAGGAGATGAGCCACTGATGCAGACATTTCTAAGCCCTGTGATGGATTTAAAAAGGGATGCTTGGATACAAAGCATTGTCCTAGCCTTTTTTGCAGTCTTCTTTCAACATTCAAGGGGGGTTTCCTGTTGTTCCACCAAGCATGTGCTAATTAAACCGATGGGAGGACTGAGAGCTAATTGATGAGAGGATGGGTTTCCAGAAGTAGTGTGCTAAAGGAAGTAATGCTAGATTTGCTGTTGAAAACTCAAGGTTTTAAGTTCTGATATTTGCAGGTTCAATAGACCAGGGACTGAACAGGACCTAATCCCCAGAAACTCAGCAGGGAGGTTCTCAGGGGCCTGGAAGTTCATCCCATAGTTTGCAGTAGATGTCCTGCAGAGCAGAGAGGGCAAGAAAGCATGAAGGGGCACAAGAACACTGCATGATTCACATGGACACTGGAGAAGGCAGATCTGATATCTCCAGAGTGCAGTGGGAATCATGCAATTGTATATCCTAGACCAGGAATTCCTCCCTGGACTCAGATAGAAGAGGCAGGTGCATGATGCTGGACACAGCACACTGACACTTACAAGCAGCCTACAAAGCTGATGTTGGGTCACAATGAAGTTGGGTAATAATTTTGCACCATTATAACTCTGTTGGATATTACTTCTTGGCTAGATGAGATAACTAGAGGGTTGTGCATTGTGCTGGTGTGTCTCTGCCTGGGTACTGGGTGTCCCTTCTGTCAGTGTGACTAAATTCCCTTTTTGTTTCCAGTTTTTCTCAGGGACAGATGAGTCTTTAATATGAAAGAGCAGATTTTTATCACCAGCCAACATGATAACTTTAGTTCAGTGTTTGGCTCATTGAACTCTTCTTGGTACTACACAATGGTTTTATAATTATTATTGACTGAATTGTTCTTTTCAATACTTAATTCCTTTGTATTTTGCTGACCAAGGCAGATGTTCTTATCTTTTATATCTGCAAGATACCCCTCGAGTTTTCTCTATTCTCTCCTTGCTGCAGAACAAACTTTGATTATGGAAGTTTCATGTATAAAATGAATGAAAGAGTAACCTTGCTGAAAAAGGGTAGTGGAGAATGGAGATAGAAGAGAGTCCTGACACACTGGAACTGGAATTTAGTCACACCATCTTCTGCTCCAGCCTCTTTTCTTGTATTTTGCAGAGTTTAGAAAGTAGCTGAATATACATTCTCTCTTCTGAGCCTTGCATGTTGTCTTTCCAATAATCCCTCTTTTACTGATGCATTTTAACAATTAAATTAGACTTCATAATTGGAACTTTTTATTTCCCCTGCATAGAGGCTGGCAGGACTGTATTCTCAGGTGGCTGATTCTGCCTAAGCCCTGTTGTGCTGTAATTGTGAAGTCTGTGGATTTCTGTTGTTTTCTAGGAGAAAAAAAAAATCATCCTCCTATAATGGTGGATTTTTAAATTATTATTATAACAAGTTATTTTGTTATAGCACAATAACTTCTTTTTAATTGAATGCTGTTGTTTTGTCATGGGACTGAGTCCTCCTTCTATAAAGGACTATAAAGAAGAACCACTTTCCAAGAACCTTTTCGAGAGGAACTGCACCAAACACATTTTGACCAGCACAGACAGGAAAAGCAGCTCCATAGCACTGGTAGTGGCGATATTCCATCTTTGTGAGATCAAAGTAAGGAAGAAAATGAGAAGAAGGCAAGAACAGTGTCATCATGGGATAAGCCATACACTGTCCCATGTTGCCATCCTCATGCAGGGAGCAGTTTTGTCTTCCTCTTTGAGACAACCCAGCACCCTCAGAGGAACTGTTCACCTCTGGCAATGGATGATATCTGGATCTCTGAGGGTTCTTGATTGCGGTGAAGAGGGTTTGAACTCAGAGATGCTCATTAAGCTTCTAAGTGTTTTACTTCTCCTTCTGCAAAGTATGTTCTTGCCTAATGGCTCACATACCCAGTGTTTCAGAGAAACCCAGAGTACTTTGGCATCTGGCCCCCATTGACTTTGCACCTTAGTTATAATATGGGTTAATCCAGATCATTTCCATGAGCATTGCAAAAGGAATCAGCTCCCCAAATCAGCTGCTCATGCTGCTGTCTATGTTTCTTGACTGGTGACAACTTCAGAACTGTTATCTGTCATGATGCCTGCAGCTCAGCAGGTAGTAAACATTCTCTTTACTATGGCATATTGAATAAAATTGGTATGCAAGTCTATTAGCAAAGCTTGTAAACACTTGACTAAACTACGTGGCTCAATTAGCAAAGAATAATGGAGCAATAAGTAAAGTGTGTGCAATTTTATCAACTCTTTTCAGCTCAGTGAAGTCTACAGAGTTACCAGGAAAGCATAAAGAGCAATTGTCAGTACATCTCACTGAATCTTGCATATTACCTTTGACTAAATCAAAAAAGGTGTGTCAGAAAATCAGAAAAAAATTAACAGCATAAGCACAAAATGCAGCACAATCTAGTGCATTCGTTCATTATTTAGCAAACGTGTGGCTTGGTTAATTAAGAATATTAAAATGTGACATCTGAAGTGTGCTATTAAATTTTTGAAACAGCAAGGTTGATCACTAACTGACAGTACACAAACAGCTCCTTCATGTATATGTACAACACAATTTTTAAATTATGTAAATATGAGCACATGTGAAATAGTGCTTTATAATCCGCACATGAAGTGGGGGCTGCCAGGAACTTTTCTATTGGATACAAACTCAGCTTGGCCTAAGGTTCAGGCAAACATTTGAACACTAAGATTTTGATTTAGCTGTAGCAAAGCACAGGCAGCTGCCCTCAGCATTTCATTTTCTGTCAGCATTTTCAGTTGCTTCTATACCTGCTTCATTCAACAGCTTCACTTCTTGTTTTTATGCTGTGGGTGAAAATGAAAATTAAATCTGCAGGCTGTGGTATATAAAGATCCATTCCATCTTGTGCTGATGCAAAATTGCTCTCTAAAGACCCGTGTTGCAGTTCTGTGCTGCATTATCAGAAGTCTGATGTTCTCAGCAGACTGTGCCTTTTGCAATGGAGCTTAGAGATGTGCCAAGAAAACCAAAGGAGAAAGGAATGTGTCCAACACCACGAGTCCTGGCAAAACACTTGGCTCCCTGCAGGATGCTGTACCCAGGTCATCTGAAGGAGGCATTATATTACCTTTTCCCTCCCACAACAGTAAATCAGTATCTGACTTTCCCCTTTTTAAAAGATCTGGCATCTTTTAAAGAGGAATCTCTCTGGAAGTGTGGATCAAAATAAAGAATTAAAGTGGCACCTGTATTTTCTGCATCCCACAAGGAATAGTCAGTAAAAGGCTGTCCTTGGTGCTCAGAGAAGAAGCTTCTTTGGCAGCCTGAAGACCACCCTCCACTATTGTGCATGTCTCAGCTGCCACTGTAAGATCAGGAGAAGAAACACCAAGAAAGGGACAGTTCAGGTTTAATCTTTGACCCCTTTGAAAATAAAAATCAGAATGTGGTATAATGTAGAAGTTGTAAGTTGTAAGTGTATAAAAACCTCTCAGGACTATTGGAGGCTACAGTATCTGTAGCAGCAAAAGATATATTGATGGTATCAAGAACTTTGACTTTAAGACATTTAAAGATCTGCTTCATTAAAGGATTATTAGACATGAGGTAACTTTTTTTTCCATTTAGTTTCTCTCCCCACTTTCCTGCCTTACCTGACTCAAGAGCTGGAGAGTGTAGCTCTCAATAAGAGCAGTAGCATCAGATAATAATGTTAGGTGGGTTGGAATCTGTATCTTCTGTCCCACTTCTCTCATACTCATCCCTCCCAGCCCATTTCGCTTCCAGGAACAGAGCTCACAGGCAGGCTGGTAAATCACCTTAGCTGTCCAAAGTCTGGCCCAGCAGCAGCCCAACAGCCCTTATGACTTTAGTCTGAGTTTCAACTTCCTGAGGGAGCCAAGTCATCCCTGGCATGGCATTTCAGGTGGAAATAAAGCAGAGAAACTGAGAGAGTACAATATGCAGGCTTTGTTCACTCACTCTGTACTTTCAGAGAAGCCATTTCCAATGGTGCCATCAAGAAGAAAATGAAGAACACTGTTTCTTGTGCCCTAAAGTAGGGTGAATTTAACTCCTACTCATTCATCAGTTGAACTGTCAGGTAGAAAATTTTACCTATTTACATGCTCTATTCCCATTTGGTTGAGCTATATGGCACATTCACGTGTGAACATTTCAGGATCATTTCATTTAATCAAGCTTTTGCTCAGCAAAATCAAGGCTGAGTATCCCCAGTCAGGGCAGGGATCTCTCATGCTGCATTAGGTGACTGTATTTCTTATGATAAAGAGAACAAGATTCCTTAAGGACAGAATAAACAGCCAGGCAGACCTCTGGAGCACCATGGATCTTCAGCCTGGGGGGCTTTTTCCATACTGAAGTCATTAAGTGTGGCATTAACTGCAGCATATGAATGGGTTACACAGATTATAGCAATAGGAGGTACTGGGAACATGCCCCCTCTTAGCATTGTTTGCAGAAATGCACTCCTGTTGTGAGGATTTATGTTTTCATTACAGAACAATTCCCATAATAACAGCCATTGAATAGGGATGTCTAATGTGGAGTACGGGATGAAAAAAAAAATAGAAATACACTTCAAGTAATAAGTTTTGATTGAATGAATGACTACTTTATAAATTTTCATTACTATGATTTGGTCTGAGGGAAATAGCAGCCTGTCAGATTTTTTCCAATAGAAAATATAATCAGCAGAAAATGATGCATTAAGAGGATGAAAAGGCTGCTGGCATCATTCTGCTGAACCTCACAGCTTTTCTCTGCCTTTCTCTGCCTTTAACAGCTTGGGTTTTGGGGGTTTGCCCCCATTTCCTTGGGCTGCTGCTAGGATTTTTTGCTGCTGAGCTTTCACGGAGCTAGCAGAAGCTCTTCAGAACATTTTTCACCATCCTCATGCAAAATGGGATGTTCAGTCACCCCCAAGGCAGAAACTGGCACTCCTGAGTGAACAGCACTGTCCCCCATGGTTCTTTGCTAAACCCTGCTAGACATGAAGCTGTCCAAGGTAAGGTAGAGTTTAAGGCCATGCTAGAGTCTCCAGAGCCTGTTTAGTACTTTCTTAGCTCAGTGGTGCTTGGCTGTGCTCAGTCTCTGCTTATGCTGTCTCTGTGTAGGACAGAAGTGTTTTCACTGGGAAATTCATCAGGCCACTGTCATTTTTAGTAGAGCTGTGACTTTGAAATAGTATTGAAACATCACTATAACTGTACAATTTGCTTGTTTTTTTGCTACAATTTAAGGTTTTCCAGTAATAATATATAATGTTAGTCAACTTCTATTTTCTTTATGCAATATTTTGATCAATAGAGGATTTTTCTTCTTGCTAAGATATGATTGCCAAGTAGGTTTTTGAGGATCACATTTTATCCCTCTGATTCAACAACACTTATGTCCCACTCTCCTCTTTATTCTTTCTTTCCAGAAAATAAGAAATCACAAAGTTTACCCAGATCCTTTATCTTTCCATTTCCTCTAGTTCGAGCAAAGTGGAAAGCAGGGGAACACATTAAAAAAAAAAAAAAAAATTCAAACCGGGGAAGTCTCTGGTATTACCTCAACTAAAACAGATCCTGTAATATACATTGGTAGAACATATGAGTGATGTCTATGTACATGTTGGTTTTTCATCTTTAATTTTCTCTTAGCAATTCTAATACTTTTATTCTGCCTGTCTTTTCGGTTTGTATTTCATCACAGTCATCTTTGTTTAAACTTTTTTTCCCATGATTTTCTTTTCTCCATGTTTCTTCTGGTTGAAAACTCTGATTTTACATCATTAAAGCATTTTGAAGGAAATCTTCCATATCTGCCCCAATTCTAAATTCTCATAGCAATTTGCTGGTAGATTTCTCTTTCATTTAAGTTGCTAAACGGTTTCCTTTCCCTTCTGTTGCACTGTCATTTTTTTCCCAATTACCCATCAGTTTCAGTATTTCTGTGCTTTTGCAATGAACAATAACAACTACAGGTAGTGTGCTGTATTAAATTATTTATCCTGCTCTCCTTATCAGGAGCCTGGTAGTCTACAAACTCAGAAATGTACAAGACATACAACCAAGGCTTGGAAATTTAGACTCAGAGTGCTTTTGATCTTAGAACTATGGATTTAAACACATGAAAACAAGCAGTCATTCAGATAAATTTATCATTTAAGAATTTTTTTGACCAATGTATTCAGTAATCTACAGCTGGTTATCACAGTGCCTGCCAAAGAGCATCTCTAGATGCTTGCAGGCTCCTCATGGCTTTTGGCCATATTCAACATGCTTTTTCAAATTACTCTTTATCTAACAGCTTCTCCTATTATTTGAATTACTGATAGTTAGCTTCACCCTCTTCATAATAATCATGGATATGATTAATCTACATTAATCTAAACTAATGTAAATCAGTTTAATATCAATATTAAAATGAATATAAATTGGTAAAACACCACTGTAGCAAAGAAACACAGTGGAGCACATTATAAGAGAAAAGCAACAGTTTAGGTGGCAAGTTTTACCCGCTGTCCTAGGGTAACTTTATGATGCCTGGATCCCCAATTATCTGTTCTATTTGTGCTGTATATTGAGTTCTGTGCCTTTAAGACTGGTTCTGAGGGTGAATCAGGGGAGAAGGAGAAGCACTGAGTTTGTTTTTAAGAAAACTGCCTGACTCCTACAAATTCCTTCCCCGGCGTGTATTCAGCTGAGGATTGGACAGACTGCAGGACAGAAAACTTTTTTTGCTTTCAATTAGTTTTAGCTAGCTGAGGCAGAGAAGTGTCCTGGACTGGTTTGTTGTTTTTGGTTTGTTTTTTTTTCCTTTTTCTTGCAACTCTTTAAATCTGCTCTGGACTGAAAAACCCAGAAGAGCACCGAGAGCTCGCACCTGCAGTCCACTGGGGCCTGGACCTCCGGAGAGGCTGGGACAGATGAGAGACTGAGTGAGCTGAGCTACACCCACGGCAAGGACTTTCTCAGTTTTGCCATCTCTCTTCAAAGCAGCAAGAGGTTTATTAATTCTTCATGCTTGTGGGCATTTTGTTTGTTAAATAAATAGGGTTTTCTTCCTAGACCAGCTGGAAGGAGGGGCCATTTGGGTTTGCTTTCCAGAGGAACCCCCTTTGGAGGTTTCCTCCGAAATTTGCCCTAAACCAGGACACCCAGTCAGTGGATGTCACCTAACACATACTGCAGTGGGTGCCAGCACCAATCCAACACTTCATATGTGCCTCTGATGAGACCTGTGTCATCTAAGGATAAATACATGAGCATGCCCCAGCCTTAATTCTGTTTGGCTGCCTGGAATAGTCTGTAACTCAAAATCTTCCTCTTCTCTGGCAAGAAATGCACAGACAAATCTGTGAAAATCTGGTCTCTGACGTCAAGAAATCCCAGACTTTGGGTACCCCTCTCAGCACACAGGGCAGCTTCTGCGCTGCTGGAAGCTGCAGCTGCTCAGCTGAAGTAAAATATTGAAGACACTCATTATGTAGTTGCTCACCTGTTGGGTACATGACCCTCTCAATCACTGCCTTTATCTGCCTCTCTGGTTCAAGCAGTGGGTGAGATCCTGCAGGCTCTCAGCTGGAGCTGAGCTTTTCATGCTCCTGTTGCATATGGATCAGGGAATGATGCTGCAGGTCTGCCTTCAGCTCTGCAATTTACTCACTTGCATGAGAAAATAGCACTGTGCTCCAGCTGTACCATTCTATAAAGAAGTCAAGGGTTTTTATTCACTCCCACTTTTCATGGATATTGCACATAAACCCTAAATAAAATAATATTTGTTATTAAGATTCAAAACTTTTAACCAGACCAAATCTGAAAAATCTATGGTTTTCCCCTGAATAATTTGGTTGGCTTATAGACCTGAGCAAGAAATACAAACTGATTTCTTCATATGTTTTTGATAAGTCCCTGAGTAACCTGACTAAGATCTGACTAACCTGTTGGGGGCACCATTCTGGCACTGGACAAGAGAAATTATATGTTCCAGTGGGATATGTGCAAATTCAGTTCAAACGTCTCCAAGCAGGACAAGCACTAAATGTACAACATAGAGGAACTTTTTTACCCAGTGGCTACTTTCTTCCATGACTATCTGTTGTATCATCTAAAGAAAAATCCTGAAAGGTCTCTCTTATTTTTCATTTTTCATGAAAAAAACCCCTAAATTTCCAGGTTTACATTGCTGAAAAAGCATCTCTTATTTTCATCCCCCCTCACAGACTCAGCAGAAGCAGTACTTTCCTGATCAATACATTTATTTTCCAGAGCAGCTTTGACATGCAGAACTAGCTGAAACAGAACTGTACTTTAGCACCTTCTAAGACACCCCTGTCAAGTTAGGGTTTAGGGAGGATCAGGAAGTCTGTATGAATGTTGCTAAATTTATATTGTGCAGAGAGAAGGAACCACATTTCCATGCAACACAGTCAAAGTTTTTACATCAATAAACTAAAGGCATGTGAAAATAGGGGGATGTTTTCCCAAGAAACACAAAACACAAAGCTACATCTCTATGTATGTCTAGCCAGGCAACAGGTTGTCTTTAACAATCCTGAGTTTAGTCTTCTGTGTATTTTAAGTGAGAAGTTCTCTGCTGCAATTGCAAGATTCTATCCTGACTATATATTGTTTCCTTCACAGATACAGCTCCACTCACCCTGCTCTTCTGAAGTGCCGCAGTATAAATAAAACATGTACAAGGAAAAATAGAAAAGGAAGGAAAGTTGGGGTTATATCCCATATCCACTGGCACTATCAGGCTTCTCATGAGAGGTTTCACACTGGTTTGTTTTCGAGAGTCTCTGCACAGTGCTTGATAACAATGTGCTTGAGACATCTCTGTCATGTAGGACAAAGTCTTCCAGCAGGAACGGCTCATCTTTCTCATGGAATTTCCATCTATTTTTTGAAGTGTAGGATTTAAACTTATCCTTCAAACACTTGGAAAAAACTTCACTGCTATTTGATGTGTATGTCTTTAGGTGCTGGAAGGATTTTTTCTGCAGTGTGGCTTTAGAGTGCTTTCCAATCCCAGAACCTGAGGGCTGCTGTTGCTGGGACTGAGGCAGGTGAAGAGCTCAATGCAGCTGAACCTAGGGAACTTCCTCTGTGTGAGCTTCTTCCTAAATCCTCACCCTGCTTGGAAACACCCTCTCCTGTGAAGCATGGAGGATGTATAATCTCTTTACAAAATCTGATGAAAAACCAAGAGTGTCCTTGCTGAGCTGTATCAGCCACACTGTAATTCAGAGTGACTTGGTGTTCATGTGGACACAGTAGCTGTGACAAACACAGATGTACACACAGATGGAGTTGGGAGCCCTCAGAGTTGTGAGCACAGAACCGAAAAGCCGAGCCTGTGCTCAGGCAGGTGGTGTAAGGCTGGGCAGAGCAAATCATTCCCCTGGGCCATGACTGCTCCTCTAATGAGCTGCTGCTTGGGTGATAGAGCCCCAATAGCCTCCAGCAAGCTCAGTTCAGCCCTAGAAGGCAGATGTCTGTGAGTAGAAGTCATCTCTGTTTATCCCATGTCCTCATGTATTAAGAGAAGCAAGAACAAGTTTTAGATGATGAAGCTCTGCCAGGGACAAGTCAAGTTCAAGTTAAAATTAGAGTTACAAAGTACTTGTTCACCTCCGGACACCTTTCTTTTACCATCCTTGGGACAAGTAACACAAGTGTACAAATTATCATAATCCATGTCAAAATTATTTCATGGCAAAGCAAATCTCCATGCAGACATATTCTGAAATACACTCCAGCTTTTGCTGATAGAACATTCCCTTTAAAACAAGTCTTTGGAAAGTTTAGTTGGTTTGTTTCAACTTCTGGTTTTTCAAGGAGATTTCTTCCTTCCTGGAAAACATTGGGTGCTTTTTGGGGGTGTTCCTGTGTGTATCAGCAGCTCCTGAATACAGGATTTTGACAACGTATGCAGTTTCTTGAAATATATACTCTGACTCTTTCTCACCTCTGACATCAATCTCCTTGGCAACAGAGTGACACCAGGCCACTTTTTGCTCTTATCCTGGCCTTTTCTTCTTTCAAAGGATTTGGAGTTTCCATGTTTTTATCCTTTGTGCACTCATCCCATTCACTGGTCTCTGTTTTTTGTGTCTGATGAGTTATTGATAAATAAGATGTGTCCTGTTTCTCTATACAATCTTGATCCTCAACCAAAACACCACAAAGCTCAATAAAAATCCAAGCCACGAGGAATAAACCCAGGAGGTAGGAGCAGACAATAAGAATGGAGAATGGAATATTCTAACAATATATTTTCCTAAACACTATTTTCTCATGCATTTATATGAGATTTTCTAGACCCAACTTTGATCATGTACTAAAGTACTAAATAATTTCTGTTTCAATTACAAATGGCTGAAACATCCCTTTCTGTTGGCCTGAATGTAGACATATGAATATTCAAAAATATATATCTGCATTTCTTTCTCTGCTATTTAATTAGTGGATGATCAGGGTCATAATCTGTCAGTTATATTCAAATCTTTACCAAAGAAAAAAAAAGAAATATCCAAGCTTTTAAATGAGCCCCTCTGTGCAAGCTCTGTAATAAACACACCTTCAACATATTCTGACCTCTTCATTTTTCATTGCAAAGATTAATAATAGGTAGCTTAGCAACGATGCTGTATTGTCAGCGCATGGTGGGGACTTGGCAGCATTCAAGGTCGATCTGCAATAAGCTTAGATTGAATGCCATTAGCTAGATACCACTTTACCTCTGGATTTTATTGCTAAATTTTTATTCCAGGAGGGGGAGAAAAATACTGTGCTGACACAGTTAATATTTGGACCACAGAGAAAGGTCTGGATCACCTTACATGACTTGCGTGTTGTAAAAGCCCTGTAATAAATTATATTTTAACCATTTGAAACCTAAATCTATTTGGGGTAATTTCTGCATGGAGTGGTCATTAAACTGCATGCAGTTATAAATGCAATGGTTATTGGTTTTATTCACAAGAATAATGGTTCAAATGACAACTCTGAACCTGGAGAATCAGGTACATTTGATCTTCTGTTGGCTGACTCCTCTGGGAAAGCCAGATCCACAAGATGATATTAGTGCCTAAAACAGGAATGATGTAACTGAATCCAAAACTTTTAACTACAAAATCCCTCTTTAGCTACTGCACAAAAAGAGCCATAGAATAAAACCTGTATGTGTGTGTTTGGGCAATGATGGGGTTTGCTGAAAAGGGTCAAAAATTAAACTGTTTATAGTTCCTAGACCTGCAAAAATCTCAGGTGAGAGATTAATGCAGTCATTTTATTCTCATGGCTACAGGAGAGACAACCAGTAAGAACATCCTTGGTGCATGTCTTCCCCTTCACAATACTTGATTAAGCCAGAGTAAACCTCCATTGCCTTTTGAGAGCAACGGGATCTCACCCCAAATTTGATCAGTTAAGGCTGAAAAATGAACAAAACTCTGAAAAGTAATCTGGATGAACCTTTAAGGGTTGCCAGTCACAAAGCTTTAAATCTGCTATGCCCAATCAGACAGGCAGAGCTGTGTAATTCTAGGGTAGTTTTCAGAGTACTGAATAACACAAGACAAAGGGTTGTAAATTTCTTCCCAAAGCTTTAAAATGCTGTGACATTTAACATCTGTCCCTTAGCTAATCCCTGCCCAGTGATAGCATGAGTTCAGTAATTCCCTACAATTTTGGAAAAGGTACATTTTTTACTGCTACAAAGGCCTAGACATGTCTGTCTCTGCCCTAGCATTCCCCTTTCTCCAAATGCAGGTTTTCATGGGACAATCTGACTCAATACCAGAGTCAGACTTGGATGGGGAGAACAACAATCCTGTTCTGGAGCAGGTTTTTAAACTGTGACTTGTAAAGTAGGTGGCCCATGACCCTTGAGATGACAAGTGTTAGCTGATTTCCTTAAACTAAGTCAGTTTTCCTCTGTAATTTCCATGTTTCTAGTGTAGGGAATGAATTACAAGTGGAAAAAATGAAGAATTATGACAATAAAAAAAAGAGAGAAAGTCAGATCAGTGCCCCATTTGGTGTTCCTGCTACCACATGGTTAATGGCATGACTGAATTTTTCTTTTCCTTGAAAATGTTTCTACTCAGTAAAATGTCATTTCTTGTGCTTGAGATTAGAGAAAATGCAATTATAAATCCAGATCTGATGCATAATTTTCTAATACAGTCAACTTTTCCCACTGTTCCCATACTACAGCCATCTCTAATTTATTTCTCATTAGGCTCTGGCATTACTAGTTAGGAGTAAAGCACTCAGAAGTAAATCAACAGACCTGAGAAGAATTTTTAATAATTATTCCTTAAAAATACACCAAAAGTTAAATTATTCAGTCATATAGGGCTTTTTTTGTTCTAATTTCTACTTCAGAATTTTTTAAAAACTCAACTGCACCCTCGTTTTTTTTCTTCACATCCATTAATCTGTACCCTGAGTAGTCTGTCCCAAGTGTATTTATCATAAATTGGTTTTCTGAAATTATTATCACCAAAGAAAATCAAATCAAATTTTATTCCAGCTATTCATGTTACATTTCACATCGTATATTCCCTGGAGACCAGATGATGAGCTTTGAAGTCTCTCTCTTGAGAAGAAATAGCTTTTCCTGGTTGGCACTCCCTCTTGATTTGCTGGTTTGCAGTTAGGCACATAATAGCAGTTCTTCACTCTCTCTGTGGTGTTTGATATGTTATGGACAGGGAAAAAAAAATCCAAAACTTTCAACATGCAAACTCCTGCCTCCTCTGCTTAGTCTGCAGGTACAGCAGTCCCTGAGCAGAGGGCAGAGGACCTGGCTTTGGTCCCATTTAGTGGTGCTTTGTGGCATCATCATCCATCCAAACTAAAAATGCCCATAAAATGTAGAATAATGCTCTGGATTTGATTCCTTGGTTCCACCCCTGGGGATATGTCCCTGCTGAGTTTATGCAGATTGCTATGTTGATGCGTTTGTCACCTGAGCACACTTTGTCCTGTTAAAATTCCCATGGTGCTTCTTCCCACTTGGAATTTTGTTCACTTTAAGTTTAGTGGAGAGGGACCCCTTGTTCTTTTAAGGGAATTCCTGGTACTCTGAGGCACGGGGCTCCTGCACAGAGGGGCTTCTACTGCTGGTAATTATTAAATGAGAGGATTTTTTTTAAGTACTCATTTTTATTGGCTCCTCTCACAAATGCCATTTGATTTGTTCCATTTAATTGTACCTAACAGAGCTCTCTCTGTGATTTGATAGTGTATTCTTACTTGCAAAACCTAAGGTTCATTATATTCATTAGTAAGTGAAAATATGTGATAAAAACTTGAATTCAGGTACTTTTCTCTTTTGTAATGTGTGTTTTGCACCTCTCCAAAGGAAAACATTCAACATGCCTTGCTCATTTTTGCTTTTGCTTTTGTCCCTCACACCGTAATTCCTTATTAAAATATTGAATTAGGGAGTTAATGAGGACACACAGGGCCTTACACCTTTAGGTATCTTCTCCTCTTGTGTAGATTGACAGTGCTGAAGGAGGTTGCCCCTCTAAAGGATATTTAGTGCCCCTTTTCCTATGAATTCTATTGGATTATCTGCCCTGTCTATGACAGGTATGAAGTGCCTTCCCCTCAGAACCCAGGAGATCACATCACTTATTTATTATCCAAACCAAAAACTCAGTGAATAGCCTGCACTGGTATTTTGGTACCAGTCAAAGAAAATGCTGGAAACAACATAATGATAAAAACAATAATACCAACAATATAACAAAAATTAAAATTATACCAATGTAGTGGTCTATGAAATCACTGATGGTGACAGAAAAGTATTTAAAAAAAGAATAAATAGGCAGTTAACTTTATAACAACACAAACTGTTCTGCATTATTTGTATATATACTTTTCCTGGTGTGTTGTGAAGCAATAGGAAACTAATAGTGATGCATATTATGAAAATAACCCACTGTCAAATGAACATTTGCTTTCAATTAAACAGGTGTATCACAAATTCAGCATATTCATAAGCTTAATTACAGATTGTTATTAGCAGGAAGTAGAGAGATACTCTAATAAATATAGTTGAAGCTTATTGTAATCTTTCTTTATGACCTTACTCAAACTTACTCTCAAACTGATTGTGTTGAGGACTACATCTGTAATTTTTTAAAAAAATGAGAGTTGAAATAGTTTATCTTTAAAATGCACCTTAATTATTATTTTGAGGCTTTTGATTATTGACTTCAGATCATTTATGCTAACAGTGCTTTGCTATAGGTAACATCGAAAGCTTTCCTCTCAGAAGGTGGTGAGTTATCTCCCTTCTCAGACATTGAATATTGGGTGTCAAAAGTTCAGCCTCCACAAATGGAGACACCTGAAGCTGGAATTCCTATTAGCAAACATTGACCTTTTTTCTTGTGTGTCTCCCTGAAGGCATTTGACTGAAGAATTCCTACATGAGATGGATATTGACCAGGGAACGTGGACTAAAATGTTAGAAGTGCCTGAAAAATTTATTGCCAGTGAGTCTTGGTTTTGATGAGCCAACTTGAGACGAGGAGTCATCATTTCCCAAAAGAACAAACCGGCAGGGTCTGGGGAAGCATCTGCAAGCTGTTATAAGATTTACAGAGAAGCAAAGCCAGGCCAACAAACAAGAAAACAGGTGATGTTACAAGCAGTTGGTTTACTGTAGAGTTAAAAAATAAAAGAGCAACAACCCCCCCCATATTATTTTCTAGTAGAGATTTGCCCAAGTAGCAGTAATCTCCTACAGAGCAGTTTTGGCCCAGCCCAGCATCTGTGAGGGTTTTCCTTGCTCAGTTTTGGTCAACCCCTGCATGGGGTCAATTCACTGCTCCTTTGGGCTTTCTGCTGAGTGCTCCCTCTTCTGGACAACACAACGATCTAAACACTGAAACGAGTAGTGGGCTAGTCAGCTTTTTCTCTCATGGGGAAAAAAAAAAAAAAAAAAAAAAAAAAAAAAAAAAAAAAAAAAAAAAAAAAAAAAAAGATGAGGGGTGTATCTTCTCTGGTTTGGAGAGCCATATTCAGTCAGGATGTGAAACAAGAAGTAAACATGTGTTGCTCTTTCATGAAATCATGGTGGCTTTCCCTGGCTTGCCTGTACTTGTAGAGGAAAAAAACCCACAATGTTGAGAAGGTGTTATTTCATATTTTCCTCCTCTGCTGCCACTAGTTTAATTGACCCCCTGCTTCACCGCTGTTCACAGACAGCCCACTTGTGTCTATTCCTCTGTGGTTTGTGCCCCAGTCCTCATCTTCAGCTGCATAAATTGGCTGACTCAAAAACTGCTGATACATACCTGTCATGATGTTTTCCTCAGCTTTGTAAATTATGTTTTCCAGGTGAAGGACATTGTGTTAATGAACATTCTGTATGTGTGTGCTTCACATCAGGCTGTGTTGACTGAGAGATGTGAAAAGTCAAAGTGAACTTCATACAGCTGAACACAAACAGGGAGAAAGATAAAAACAGCTGAGAACCTCTCCAGTATGAATGGAAAAATAATTAGATTTCCCTCACAGACTAGGCACCCAAACCTTTTTTCTTATATTCTCACAAAGGAATGAGCAGAAAAAAAATCTGTCATTAATTTTCAAATTAAATGAGCCTTAATATCAGCTTCTCCAGCTACTTCTGCTGTGGGATTATGGGCATAGCTCAGGAGGTTCACAGAGTACTGAGCCAGGCAGCAGCTGAATTGAATAGTAAAAACTGTACTAAGCTCCTCCTAATGCCTGGACACTAATGTGGGGAGAACCATATTAGCCTAATTATTTTTTAAACCTCTGTACTTTCTCTAGTGTCTTTCCCTCTGTATGTTAGTCCAGACTTTACACAGTGGAAGATGTCATAGATAGGTAATGTGAAGGTTGGCTCTCACAATTAAGGTATTAATTTTATGTGTATGTTAAAAGAAGTGTCCTAGGGTGACTTTATGATGTTTGTATCCCCAGCCATCTGTTCTGCTTGTGCTGTATATTAAGTTCTGTACCTTTAAGACTGGTTCTGGGAGCGAAGGGGGAGAAAGAAGCAGCACCCAGTTTGTTTTGAAAAAACGGTGTTCACTCCTCTGCACTCCTGATCCGGGACTCTGTGTGTTCAGCTGAGGATTGGACAGACTGCAGGACAGAAATCTTTTTTGCTTTTAGTTAGTTTTAGCTAGCTGAAGCAGAAAAGTTCCCTGGACTTTTTTTTGGGTTGTTTTTCCTTTTTCTTGGGACTTTTTAAATCTGCTATGGACTGAAAGACCCAAAGGAAGAACAGAGCTACGCCCACGGCAAGGACCTTCTCAATTTGCCATCTCACTCCAGAACAAGAGGTTATATTGCTTCATAGTATTCATTCTTTGTGACTGTGGGCACTTTGTTTGCTAAATAATAGTTTTTTCCACTTTTCTCAGAGAGAAAGCTCTTTCCTGGACCAGTTTTGGGTGAGGGGCCGTTTGGGTCTGCTTCCCAGAGGGACCATATTAGGGGGTTTTCTCCAAAATTTGCCCTAAACCAGGACAAGAAGTTTTTTTGATGTATAGTTATTATGATTTGTTGTTTAGACATCCTCTGTTCTCCCCATAGTCCCATTTCTCCCCTTGTATGGTTGCCAAGTGATGGCCTCAGTAGGTGGGACATGTGGAAGGAGGGCAGTACTGGTGCCCCTTGCATGGGGCAGCTGGGAGAAAGGCAGGCTTGAGACAGAGATCTGAAAATTCTAGCTGATTCTACATATATTAAATTGCATTTTAGAAGGCATTTAGTGAATACTGAACACTGTGTCTGTTAACCTTTATCATATTTTGAAAGCACTACAAGCATTTGGGGCACTTTGGTGGTAATAAAAAAGACTAACCTAAATACCCCAGGATAACAAGGCTAAGAATGCAGATAAAGAGAAGAATACGGACTCTTGGCCAGCACGAACTGAGTATCCCCTTGAAAAAGTGCCAAAGAGGGCCAAAGCACACACGAGAGAGATAAAGGTGAAGAGTTCGTGAAGAATGCTCCCGTCTCCTTCATCTTTCGAAGACCCCCCCCCAGAGACCACCACAATGGACTGAGCATGCCCAGAAGGGTGTGGAATTAATTACCATACGAGGCGAGGATGGGCAGGGCCAGGGAATGAATATGTTTGAGGCAAACTGTGCAATGCCATGCATGTAAGACCTAAAAATAAAGGAGAAATCTCTCAGGTGGGCATGCATGTCATTGGCGAAGTTATTCCACACGCATCTTGATGTCGAATAAATACATACTGCTCTAACAACGATTATTAGTTGTGGAGTTCTTTCTGCCCTTGTTTCAAGCCTCCTTACTAGGGGGCATGGCATGGCAACACCTGACCTCCAATCAAGTTGCAAGAAAGTAGTCTCCACCAATGGATGGTGAAGAAGAGTTGACTGACAGGCATTGGTAGAGGTTAGGGTTACCAAAGTTTTAAAAGGCCAAGCAGCCATTTTGGGGTGAGCACATGGCGGTTTAGTTCCATGCTCCCAGCACTGTGCTTTTTCCTTATTCCGTCCTTTGTTGTATTTTGCTAAGGTTTAATAAACCTTTGAAAATTTTAAAAGTGAGCATTGTTTCTCACGAAGACAAATATTGGTTTTTTCCTTCCTTTTCGCCCAGCATACCAGACTTAAACTCAAGTAGGAGTAAAAATAAAGAGCAAGTGCATGAAATGCTGCCCTTGTTCATGTGAATCTGAGATAGTAACCACAATAGATTGAAAATGGAGTTTTCATTTTATAGGCATATCCTTTTAATTTAGAAACCATACCAAATGTAAAAGGGTTGAGGGAAGCAGAGTTTAAATTTAATGAGATGTTTTAATTTCATAGTTTCAAATTTTGTTTCACTTCAGTGACTTCAGTGTTTCTGTTGGATGGTACAGCACAGCTGAGACAATGGAAATGAAATGCTGTGATAATGCCACTGAAACTGGGAAAAACAAAAACCATCCAACAACTTTTTTAGTTAGAGAATGAAAGCACTGCTTTAGTCTGGCTAGGATGTTGTTCTGGCCAGGATGTGCAACAGAAATAATTTCATCCACATATTGCCCAGGTTGTGCAGAGAAAATCATTCCATGACACATGCATTTTACTAGACTTTTCACACATTTTATACAGTCAAAACCATAGAAATTCATTGGTTCAATGTTCATTGGTCCCAAGGTACAGTTCTTAATATTCGGTTTTCTATTGCATACAGATTTCTTCGCCTCCCATGCTAATTAGGTTCTCATTTTTATCTCTTTTTTTCCCAGACCAGGTGTCTCCAACCATGCTGGGGAGATGTTTGGAGTTGATGGTCATTAATGGTCATTAATGGTTCTTATCTTTTGTGGATCTTCTGTGCTACTCCCAGTCTGGTGAGATGTTACGCTCATCAGACCTGGCCTGGTGGAATGTGCCTTGAAAAGATACTTCAATTCTTTTTCCCGGGGGAAAAGGCCAACAAAACTGACTAAAGTTACATAAAAAATTCTAAACTTTGCATCATTTTCACAATAACTTTCCACACAGAAGATTGAGTAATCTGACCTGTTATCATGTGTTCTGATTTTTGTAAATCCATTTTATTTAGTGGAGCAAAGATCTGAAGGAAAGCTTTCAATCAATTCCCCTTGTGTT
The DNA here is from genome assembly GCA_013401135.1 of Cettia cetti. Classification (NCBI taxonomy): domain Eukaryota; kingdom Metazoa; phylum Chordata; class Aves; order Passeriformes; family Sylviidae; genus Cettia; species Cettia cetti. Next base: position 39,126 of record VZUI01039749.1, read on the forward strand.
CACCCAGAAGAAATTACACAGATTGTATTTCAGACAAACCTGCAGCCAGAGTAACCCAGCTGAGCTACTGTACAAACTACAGAGCTGATCTGGACTTCCACAAGCACAAGGAAATCTATCTAATAAATCCATTAACAATTTTCTTCTCCTGTATCCTTTCAACAGCATGATACAGTCACCTTGAGTGGACATACTAACTACCAGGTTCATGCATTTTATAATTACCTTTTAAGTACTTAGTTGGCATTTGCAACAGCCAAATTTAGCTCTTTTATTATAATTCTAGAAATAACCATAGATATTTTGTCTATTATTCTGACTTCTTGGCACAAAAGCTCTGACTGAACACTGCTTCAAACTATTATCAGCTACTCAAAAGGTCTGTGTTCCCTGTCACTACCCCACAGAGTGCACCGATTATTTAGGTTTGGGGTTGATGTTAGAAGTTACTGGTGAATGAGATTCAAGTCAACTTGGAAAGTATTAAATTTTAATGTCTTTAAAAAGAACTAATCAAATTGTAAATACATGAAGTAGTATTTGCTGAATTGACTTTTTTCCTCCTATTGACCCATAGCCAATTTTTAAGGTGCTTTGAAGTAGAATAACTTGAAAAAAAGGAGTTGTTTTAGGACATTTGGAAACATCTATCAAAGAGATGCAGTTTTTCCATCTATTAGCTGCAGCATTTGGGCTCATTGGGAAACCCACCTGTTTGTCCAATATTGTGACATAGGGAAGTTCATTAAAACTTTTATATAATTGTTGGGGTGCGTATCTTTCTCTGGTCAGCCCAGTGTTCGGCTGGACCACCTGGTCAGCTCTGATACGCCTCAACAGAACCTGTTTGTGAATTCTTGGCTCTGCAGCACCTCGACTTACACTGTCACGGCCGTGGCTTGAAAGAGGGGACTCTCAGAGACAACCGGGGAACAGAGGTTTATTCAGGGGTCACAGGGGAACCCCTTTGCCTCCGGTCCGATGCCTCCAGAGAGACCCCGAACCTGGGCTGCAGGGGGTTTTTGTCCAGGACAATTCAAGGGGTGGGTACAAGTTGTAAACCAATAAAACAATGCAAAGTAACAAGTGCCAACTGAATTACCTAAACACTGACAAATCTGAGATTAATTGGGGAGTGGTCTCTAGGGGATCTGCCAACTGCTGGCCGAATCTTCTCCGAAGGTTCTGGACCTTGGAGATAAGAATTCCATGATGGACAGAGGGAGAAAGAATACATAAAAAAGATGGGCCAGGGGAAAAGGACCAATGGGAAGCAGTCTCTGGGCAGAGACCAAAGTTGTCATAGAAACCCTTATCAACTTATGATAGGAACAAATTCCAAGGTAGGAGGCCCATACAGGGTACACAAAAACTACACTAAAGTTACAATAGAAACTATACTAAACTCATAGCTAAAACCTATATGCATGTGAGTGCTCATCCTTGTGTCTTTAGTTCAGCAGAACTAAGTGAACTAAGAACTAAGCAGAACTAAACTCTTCTGATGGAGTTTTACAGGGGTTTTATTTCTTCCTACTGTCACCAGTAATCTGTATTTTAAAGACAGAGATGTGTTTTAATTTCTATTTTTATTTTCCCAGCAGAATGGGTGTTTGTCATACTTCACAGAATGACTGAAAGATTAAACCTTGTGAAAAACAAGGTTCATTTTCTTGGAAAAATATTAAAAGTTTAATAAAAAGACAATTAGGAATCAGAATAAAAGGTTTACGGCCAGGTGCTTGGCATTCAGCCAAAACCACACACTCACTCAGAAAACACTTCTTTAAATACATCAGCATTTTGCATATTCATAGACCCTCATTCATTATTCAAACATTCCTTTGAGTTAGGATGTTCTTTTGCTTTGTTTCAACCCCCAATCTGTCCCCATTCCATTCTGCAGATCAACTTTTTTATTTCGCCTTGTGGCTCCATCCTGTCATCCCACTCCCTAATAACAGAGGATCAATAAATTATTCCTTTGGGGTTCTGCGGTCTGTCACCATTATCTTCATCCAGATAGGATAATCCAAGAATGTGGAGAATTTCCCAATTATCTTTGCCATTCTCTGAGTTAGTTACACGAACAAGCTTTTTATACCACATAATCTTTATTTTAATATCATGCTATAGACCAAGACATACACATATATTTATCACACTACTATTTCTAATTTTTCTTAATAGCAGAAATAAAAGAAACTCTATTCATACAGCAAAGTTTTCCAACATTATACATATAGCATTCATTTTAATATTTGCAAAAAGCCAGTAATATTACATGTACTTATAACAACCTGGTCTCGCTGTTTCGTACTTAATTTGGATCAACTTTGAGGGACCTAGTCCAGACTTGAATATTTTTAGTAGCATCAGGAAAACTTGACTCAGTATGGGTTTGATTCTGATTTTGGATGTGGTTGTTGACACCGCAGCTCTTACTTGATCCAAAACCTTGGGTTAAGTGCATTAGCTGTGTGGCCCCGTCCTTTTCAGGTGGAAATTACTGCAGGACCATTTAAATAAAGTCTTAATCAGGTGCCATACAAACTCCTGATTAAGGTTTTTAAATAACAAACTTGAAGTTAAAACCAGCGGGGCATAAGAAATTCCCAGAGCAGCGAATACAGAATCATTAATCTGAACCACTTTGAGTTTCTGCTCTGAATGTGTTAGTAGAGTGCTTAATTAAATTGTGATCCTACTCTTAGTAAAGTATCTGCTGTAAGCATACATTCATTTTTTTGCTAATCAAAGATGCTATGCAATAGAACTCATAGAAACAAGTTGTCATTTAGTATTTGAATATGGAATAAAATAATTTTGTGGAAAAGATTTGCTTTCTCTTAAGTAGCAATCACTGGAACATGAGATCAGTAAGAACATCAGTATGGAGGTCTGAATGCATGGCAAATCTCTCAGAATTGTGTGGACCAGGATGAGGATAGGACTGACCATGGTTCCTCCACATCCCTGTGGCTCCGGTTTGCAGTGATGCAAAGCACTATTAACAGAGATTCAGTAGAGTGATGTCAATGAAAAAACAGAGTAAACCAAGTCAGAATCAGAACCGAGTTTTTTCACATTTCCTTTCTCTTTACCAGCTGGGTTAGCTGCTGTTCCAAACCCATTTTGTAGAAGCCATCACAGCAACAAACAAATTTGATGCTGGAGAGATCCAAAGCAGTGCTTTGTATTTTGGCTAGGATCTTCTACATTTTCAGTGCAAGGGTACCCTTAGGAGCAACTTGACTTCAGTTTTCTCCACTGCTGAGGCAATACCTCCTGGTGCCTCACTCAGGGGGCTGGGGTCAGTTGTTTAGCTGAGGTTATCTCTGCAATCACATTGATGAGGAGCAGGAGAGCTCCCAGGAACCCAAGTTCTCCAGGCAGACTGAGCAGGGAAGACACATTCAGGTGGCAAAGCTGCGTCTTCTCTTCAGGTTGTGAACAGCTTTGCCTGAGACATAATCTGGAGGAGAATTGGGATTCTGTGAAGCTCATTAGTCAAATAAAGAGATTAAGTGTTAATGATCTTTGGTGTTATAAATATGCATGGAATGGGGATGAACAGCCTGTCAATTACTGTTCCAGTGGCCTCTGTGCTGGGGTCTGCAGAGATTTCTCCTACACACTTTCTGCTGTTCTTTTCTAGACTCTTCCATGCATTTCCTCAGTCTGAGGGTGACCAGCTCCTGACAATCACTGGGATGAAGAGTGCTATTGATTTTTGACAAAGGTGGCTTTTCCCCCAGCACAGCCCAATCTGAGGTTTGTGCCTGTCAAAACTGTGTCTTCACCCCTGACCTTTCCAGTGTCAAGTGACACAATAGTGACAGCGAGAGTCAGTCTGGATGGGCTCAGTACCACCTCCAGAGAATCCCAGCCTCACAGACATGATGATTCTCTATGGCTTTTGGGATTTTTTTTCTTGAATTGTGACCAAGCAGGGGAGTTCCGAATAGAAAATTCAACTGGTACTGACAGAATGTAAATTAATACCTGGGAAGGAGGAAGAAAGGATTCCCCAGGATAAACTAATAGGTCACTGCAGGAAAGCCCAGCCCTCAAAGTCCAGCAAGACTTAAATCAATGGGACTGTTATCAGCTCTGGGCTAATTGCCCTTTCCCTATGTTCAGTAAATGTGCACACCCTGAGTTTAAGACTGGATTTGGATTCTGTTCTCTTTAACAAAGCACTTCTCCACATGTTGAAGTTTCAGTAATTCAAGGTTCCTGCAAAGTGTCTACTGCTACATTTTCAATTTCATTTAAAAGGAGTGAGAAAGCTCAGCCCATCCCAGGAGGTTCCCAACTACTCTTTGCAGGAATTAGGGAATTTCTTAGACTCCCCATGCAGCAAAGCTCAAATATGCAGCTAAAAATTAAGTTCCTTTTATACGTATTTTTTATATATCCACTAATTTAAGGAAAGAAGTTCTTTACAGCAAGTAAATATAAGGTATGTGCAATGAATATTAGAGTGCTTAAAGAAGGAAAACAATACAATATGTTCTCTGTGTGACTGGAGTATCCCCAGTGCTTGTTTTCCAATTAAGTGAAAAACCACAGGAAAGCAAGGATATATAAAAAAGAGTATCTCTGCAGTCACATGCAGGAAATTGGTAGAAGCAACTAACAATATTTTCTTTTGTCTCAGAAGAGTGTTGTAAGAATTAACTCATCTGAAAAAAAATGCTTTTAGTTCTGGGATGAGACACCCTAGACAAATAGAAACTCTTTCAATATTTTGAACCAGTCTTGCAAAATTTCTTCTGCTATAAACCAATTCCTCTTTGCTGGGACTACTTGCACTAGAAGATGGAAATAACAACAAGGATATTAAGAATATTGTATTTTCTTATATACGTAAGAAGTCACTGCTTTGTTCAACTAAGAATTATCTGTATGATTAGATGGTTATGTATGTTATTGCTGGTTAGTTACACGTTAAAATAGTTCTTGCAATAATTTAAAACATTATCTTAGGTTTTTTATGATACCTGATACAAGACTTTTCACACACTGTTGCTTCTTCCCCTGTTCTTTTCGGGCCAGCTAGCAGCAGGTACAGGAGCCTTACCAGAGCCTTTGGGGAGAGGTCTCTTGGCGTTGCAACAGCTATTGGCAGCATACAGGCAGGCAGGACACGACACGGCTTCTGAGGGTGTTGATTACATGGTGTTTATTCGGGGGGTCCCACACCAGGGGGGAGCATGGCTTCCCCCGGAGAGGGCAGGAGGCAAGAGGCCTGCAGGCTCCAGAGGGTTCCAGGAGAGAGAGAGAGACCCAAATCCTCCTGCTACCCCCTTAAGTGACTTCCAGCCAGGGACAGGTCCAAGGCTTGGAGCAATGGGATATTGATACGGGAGGAGAGGAGGGGTTGGGTCATCCAGGATGAGGTGATGGACCGGGTTACAATGGCAGCTTAGGTTACTGGCAACTTAGGGGGGTTACAGCTTAGTAATGAACAGAGTGAACAGAATCATTTAAGAAAAACGAATCACGACAACATACAAGTCAGAATTTGACAAAAATTTAGAGATTGGTAGCACTTGTGTTGGTCTGTTAAAGCTACACACAGAAAAAACAACTCTGACAAATATTATTTTGAGGCCTAAATGTAGAAATATTAACTTTCAAGGTGGGATATAAACTAACTAATCTGGAGGCTCTGTTGATTTGATATGACAGTGCAGAATTTTTATCTCATCAGTGAGTGATTATTTGCATATGAAGTTTGCAAACACAATATGTTTTTGTCATATAAAATAAAGTTAATTTTGCACACCACCACAAGGGAAATTTTGGAGTAATTTTATCACCATGTTCTGTAATGAAATTAATTTCGGGGCTCCCAGGTTCCGGAACTTTCTCAGAAGAAGAAATAACTCTCCTTAGTCTCACTCTGACTGTTGCTGGAAACTATAAAATCTATAAATACTTTAAACACAAACATTTTAAAATATTAGAAATTAACCATGGTGAAACTGGCTGCTCCTTTCTCTCATTTCAGAAACCTGAAAGAGTAAAAGCAAAGGTAGGCATGTGGGGGGAGTACAGAAGCAAAATCCAGAGAAAATTAATCCAGCTTAGAGCCAGGTTCAGGAGTTTTAACAAAGATTGTGACTAAGCCATAAATATTTCTCCAAGGATGGGTGATCCAAGACATTGGCAGCATGCATGTGTTGAGTGGCTGGTTTACTACTGCATTCATCCCAGCCCATGTCTGGAAGAATGTCCAAGGCTGAAATCCAGTATCTGGTTTGGAAGAAACAGCTGTCATGTAAATGCCAGAGCATGAGATGTGATGTGAGATGTTTTGGACCAGGAACATGCTGTCATTGCAATTCTTGCACATATCCACCTGTCCAAGAGCAACCTGCCTTTCCTCCTGGGAAGGCTGTTGTTGCACAATGCTGTCCCGAGGGAGACGCAGTGATCACCACGGAGTCGAAGCGGGAAAAGAGGAAGTTTAATTTTTTCTACAGCTTATATAGATTTCTAAAAAGGAGACCAGATTGGAAGACTGAGGTTCAACCTCTTCAACTCCACTGGTCTTAGAAAGTGTCCATCAATTGTCCTTTCACAGAAAGGAATCCAAAA
>VZUI01039750.1:0-77241 GCA_013401135.1 Cettia cetti
GCCGCCGCCGCCCCGGCCCCGCCCGCGAGGAGCAGGAGCAGGAGCAGGAGGAGGAGGAGAAGGAGGAAGATCCGCGGTGTTACCACACACCAGGCGTTGTCCGGAACCGCGCGCGGGGCCCTGGGGCTCGTAGTCCGCCCTCCGCGACCACAAGCCCCACAATGCCGAGCGGAGCCGGGGGCGGGAGCGCTCGGCGGGGCGGGCCGGGGCGGGGACAGTGCCCGGGCGGAGCGGGGCTCAGAGGAGCCGAGCACAGCCCAGCACGGGCAGAGCCGCGGCGGAGCGCGGAGCGGCGGCAGCACCGCCGGGCAGCGGGCGGGGCGGCAGCGGCGGCGGGAGTGCCGGTGAGTGCGCCCGTCCCTTGGCGGGGCTGTGTGACCAAATAAACCGGGCGGCTCCGGCTTATTTCTTACACCCAGCGAAGCTCCGTGCCGGAGTAGCGGCGGTGCGGAGGAGCCGCTTCCCACGCGGGGGTCGCCGGCGTTCCCTCATTGCCTGAAGGAGGGGGGGACGGGCTGCGCCCGCTGCGGTGGGAGGGGAGGCGTTCGGGATCCGAGCTGCCTCTCCGACGTGCGGTGACCGGCAGGGAGCGGCAGGCAAGCCCAGGAGCCCCTCGGGTGCTCGCTCGGCTCCTGCGGGCGGCCGGGGCAGGGACGCGCTCCCTCTCCGGCCCCGCGGAGCTCAGGCGCCCTCAGCCCGCGCCCCGGCGGGAGCGCTCCGGCCGGAGTTGTGCTCGGGTGGAGAAAGTATCGCGGTGCCGTGCCCCAGAACCCGCCCGCGGTGTCCCGCAGGTCCCTGCGGCCGATCCGGCCGTTCCCAGCCCGTAGGTGGGCTTCCAGAGCCCGCCTGTCTCGGGCTTCTCCCGCATGTGGCAGCCCCGTCCTGCCGGCTCGCTCAGCGCCGCAGACCGACCGTGCGCCCCGGGTGTTGGCCATTAAAAGAACTAAACTTGTGCACTATTTGTCGAGCTGATTCTGCTCCTAGCAAGCTTTGAAGTTTGGAGTTTGGAATTACGTTGCAGGAAGAGCTCAAGGATTAAAATTTAGTATTAATATTAAAGCATCAATTCCGTTCTAGGTTCGAATTAGCGTTTCTGATGTGTCGCTGTTAACTCTCACTTTTTTAAAATGCTGATCGCTGTTACCTAATGTTAAGGCACACGAATTCCCCAACGTGAACATGGGAACGAACAGCTAAAGCATTAAACTTGTCAGGCATTGGCGGTAACTTCTTGCAGTGCTGGTGGCAAGGTGGGAAGAGTTGGATGCCTGTGGGAACAGAGGGATGATGTGCAGGTGTCCGTGCGTGTTACCCATCCGCATCTCCTCCTTTAGGGGTGAGCAAGGGCACTGGGTGGGCGGAAAATAATAAAAAAGGGCACCTGGATTGTTACACATTATTACATGTGTGAATTTTCTCCTTCCCACACCACCTTGTTTTGTTTTAATCAGATCGATGAATGATCTCTCACATATCAAATGCTCTACACATCCTGCTATTAGAGGGCTGCTTAAAACCTGCATAATGTGTCTGAGTTTTGTGCTGTTAATCACCTTTGAGCTCAGATTTTTCAATTTTTCCCTCATTTTTTAATGTGATCTGGTAATTTAGTCTAGTGGAAAATTATGCCCTTCTGTGTAGGAGAGAGGTGTTTACCAAAATGTTGTAGCGTAGATTGCGCCGAGTGTCCGTTTAATGCTATTTTATCCTTTCAGTAAAATTAATATGTTTTAAATAAAGCTACAAAGCTGCAGTTGTAGAGCTGCTAAAACTTGAGATAGTTACCTCTTCCATCAGTTCTGTGATACTTTTCCAGATTCTGTCAGGTCTTTGTTGGAGTTTTTTGGCTTGGACCAGATTCACACTTTGTTATTTTACGTCCAGTGTATATTTCAGAATTACTCTGGCTTGGTTGAGTGTGGTGAGGAATAATTGCCAGGGGAAGGGAGGCAGCAGGAATGGTCGATTGGGTTTTTTTAAGGTGTGGGTTGTCTACAGAATTACACAGGGCAGCCTAAGATGTAATACAATGTGAAGGCTTGTGGCAGTGTAAAGTTTCCTGTTAAAGGCAGTCATGAGTTCCAAAATTTGACCTCATGAGCCTGTCTATCCTGTATTTTCGCATCCTCTAGTCCAATTTCAGTTGGGATTTTTAAATTTGCTTTGAGTTTGTCTCTTCATCTGCCATTGTCAGCGTTTTGCTCACCTGTAGATGAAAGTTATTCGTGAGCGTGTCAGTCATCTCCTTTCATATTCAGGGGTGAACAGTTCCAGGAACACTGTTGTTTAATAACTCTCTTGAAATTTATTCTGTTGATGTAAATGCTGTGTTTATGTGTAGCTTAGTTCAGTTTATAACCTTGTGTATCTCAACATGTAGCAATGAAAATGGGTTAGTGCTGGTAGAATTCTTCACAGCAAGATCTGACTACTCCCTGCTCTTTAAAGGCTTTTTCAACTAGTGCTCTACTTCTCAAAATTTCAAATTTGTTTTTTGGGTTGCTCATCATCAGTGAAGACAAGTTGTTGGCATGCCTGAATACCTTTTAAAATAATTTCTAGCAATTTGTGTTCTGTGTGGGCATTATATTATTCTGTCTGTGTAAAGCACAGGCTGAATTAATATAGGGTACATCTGTCCTGTACTCAGTTTTCAGGCTGTTGTTATCTGAATTAAGCTGTGTGTTCAAAATAACGTTAAAAATTAGTGTGTAAGCATGGGTTTCAAAGTTAATGTTTGGTTTTCTCTATTTTATATATGCTTGCATTTCTCTGATACAGTATAATGGGCAGATGGTAGGGAAAGATGTCTGTATAGTCAGCTGTAATTAGTGATAAATGTGTCTTTATGAATATATACATTGTATGTATGAAAAAACAGAGTAGTTTAATCTGGAATCCCTTAAAAAATTGGAGGTTTAATTTGTGTCTTCCCAGCATGGTCTTGTGAACTGGATGACTAAACATTAGCAGAACATAGAGGTGGGGGAAATAACATACCATGTATTCCTGCAGGAGGAAAGGAAATACTTTCTGAGTCTTGAATTATTGAATTGGCAGAAGGACACATTTTCTGTAAACTTCTTTGTGAAGTAGTCCTGGAAATAAAGCTGTAGCCACTTCAAGACAAAAGAATTAATCCCATAGTTCAGTAATAACAGTGAAGTTTTTGGTGCTTGTTTTCCCTCTGTACTTGGCATTTAAAGCAGTAGAAAATGACAGGGATGTAGGGATGCATTGATCCCATTAAGAATGTTTATTTCTGGTGTAAATACCTTAGTGCAGTCACTAGAAAGGTTAGGTGGGAGAAGGGCTGCCGCTCTGAAGTAATGTGAGAACAGTTCCTTGCCTGCTTGTGGCTTGGGTAGTTCTCAGCAGCATCTCGTTTGGTGGCCGTAATGAAGTATCTGTGATAAAGAATTGTTCTTATGGGGTGTGATTAAAATATCAGCTCTAAGGTCGTGTTCTGGTTTGTTTAATACACTTCAAAGCTAATGATTATGAGAACTGCAGACCGTGGCTAATGGGATAAAAGCTGCGTGAGCTATCCATGTCCTTTTTGAGCTTTTGGAGTCATTGCAGAGCAGCTGTGGTTGTGAAATGGAAAAAGGAAATTTCTTATTCATACGAGCTAATGAGTTAAATGTGTGTATGGCTTTTGGGTTAATGAAATTTGACCTCCTGTGCTGTGAAAGATTTTTGGTTTAGTTCAGTTTTTAAATGTTACGATAATTCTTGAGAAATATTTTTGGAGACCTTGAAACACTTCTTCAGAAGAATCAATAATGACAAATAATTTACTGCCTAGAAGAAGAAAGTTAAAACAATGTGGTTGTATTTAGTTTTAACCAACTAGCTTCCAATTTATAGGCTGGCTGTCTTTGCACTAATTTATATACTTTGTGTACTTCCACCCTGAAATCCTTCATCATTACAGCTAAAGAAATAATTGCTTAATAATGCTCTCTGTTCCTACTCTACTGTGTGAGTCTGACAGTTCCAACCCCGTGATGGGGTGATGGGCCTAATGAACAATCTGCTGCTTCCAGAAAGATCTATTGTGTCCAAATCAAAACTGAAGCTGTGCCATATGTGCAGGGGATGTCAGATGTACAAACCAAGCACTTGTTAGCCAGCAATGATCTCCCCAGACCACTGAAGAGCTGCAGTTCCCTGCTTTTCTCTTTCCCTCTGTTTTTGTCAGGCGTGTTTCTGCGTGCACAGTAGTTTGGGGGGGATTTCCTCATCTCAGAAAGAGAACTGTCATTTCCTTTTTAACCTTTCTGCACAACAGACTAAAAGCTTTGTTTTGCTCTTGCAGTTCTGTGAATTCTGCTCACATACCACAGAAAGCAGAGGCTTTAATTCCCTTTGCAGTAAGAAAAAAAAAAAACCCCAAACACTGCTCACCAGTTGCATTTTGCATCTGGTACTGTTTGAGCAGCGATGCCATTCCAGCCTTGATTCTCCTGTGCAAGTTTGGAGTGAGCTGGAGGACTTGGACATCTACTTTTCACTGTGATTTTTTTAACTGCCCTTGGCATGTCAAGGTAGTGTTAAGAGCGTGGGTACTTTGCCAAAGACAGCCTGTCGGAACTCCTCAGCATCACTCAGCCACTGGAGATTGCCTCCTTCCCTGGCAGAGCAGCAAAGTGCCAGGGTTTGGGGACTGTCTCCATGGCTGAGGTGATGTTTGCTGCCCTACTTTTCACCATACGTCTCAGTTATGTAAGTTGGAGTTGGAAAGAAAGGTCTAAAGATTTAAGACATCATTTTTTAATTGGTACACCAAAACTGCCCTTTTGCAATGCTTTTTTTTTTTTTTTTTTTTTTCCCACGTTTAAATTAAAGCAGTTCCTGGAGCATTTAATGACTGTGTACTTCACACAGCAATTGGAGTTCACTGAAGCAACTCATGTTTTCTCTCTCAGATATCTGTTTCTCAAAAGAAGCGTTTGCTCCAATTTCTAAACTATTTAAAGCAATTAATCAAAACCTAAGACGACAGGAACAGCTTCTGTAATATCAGGTCCTCAACTTCGGATGAGGTTGATGCAAAGGGAAAGTGCCCAAGTCCCCACGAGTGTGTGTAAAGCCTGTAGGTGAATGATGACCTTTTCATCTGCTAAGAGATATGAGAAGTGGGAGGAAGAAGACAGGGGAGCCGAGTTATTTTTGCTGTAAATATGTCAGTTTATTGACTTGTTAATTTCAGATTTATTCAAAAAAGCAGGAGGAGGAAACACTAATGTCTGCCAAAACCAAAGTAATTAGTGGGAGTTGAAAGATGTCTAATGACTCTTACAAGTGCTAAAGAGGAATAAACTAGTCTCTTATTAAACTGGATATGGACTTTTGAAACACTGTAGTAATTCTATTTTATCTTTAAAACATGTGCAATTGCATATGGTAAATAAAAACCTCTTTGTGAAAGTAACATTGTTTATTCACAGTAACATTACAGGCAAGAGGTGGGGTTTTGATTGGAAAAAAGATTCAAAAACTGAAGCTGACTCCACACTTCTAAAATAAGGGTTCAGATAGCACTTGACAAAGCTGATGTTGGAGTTGAAGATGACAGAAGAGTTTTAGATTAATGCTTAATGTGCCTTCTGCACCTCCTCGGTCTAGAGTGACAAACAAGATCTTGTTTCATGGCTGCATGTGCTATGGAGCAGCTTCTCTCTCCTGTGCCAAGGGACTCTGGTTGTGATTAGTCCAGTCACAGGTTTCATCAACACATCTGCTCTCCCGGTTGTGTCTGTCCGAGGGAGCTGCTGGTGGAGATCTGCAGTCTGGGGAGCTGGGAAGGAGAGGACAGCAGGGGCTGAGGATCTGAAGAGAGGCGAGCCAAGGGTTAGGAAGAGCAGCCCCATCCAGCAGCTGGCAATTAAACCTGGGAGATTCAGGGCTGCACCCTTTAACTCAGCCCTGCTCTGCTCTGTGCCTGCTGTGATCTCATTTCCAACCTGCAGCAATGCTGACTTAAGTGTGACAGATAGGGATTATGTGCTGTCCCCAAGTGGTAATAGTGAAAGTCTGGGAGGGCTCTTTTGCCTTTGCCTCGGGTCATTCCTGTGCATCTGAACTGGCCTTCCCTCTCCGTGCTCTGGGCTGCTTTGTCTGCCTCCCTCCGTGGCCAGGCCTGCCCACAGGGCTCTCCCTTCCGTGCTCTGCTTTGCTCACAGCGCTCTGTGCTCTGCAGTGTGTGCTCACACATCTCTGCTTCTTTGTGCCTCTAAGGCTCCTGACTTCTGCCACGGCTGCAAGGGTGCAGAACTGTGTTTGTGGTGCTTTGTAGCTGTAATTATTCGTGTTCTTCCTGGTGTCCTGTGCTGTGCGTGCCTGGCTGCAGCTCCCCATTTCGCTGTCACCTGTGTGGTCACTGCAGGCACCAGCTCTGCTTGCTTGGAGTTGGCTGCAGGACAGTGCCTTGGACTAACCCTCCCCACGTCTCTGAGGCACAGGAAATGTCCTGGGGTCACCAAACTCCACGGGGATTTTGGAGCTTTTGGAATCTCCACTTGCTCAGAAGCTACTTGGTGTCATCTGTAGCTGACAGTTCCCATCTGCTCTTCCTACCGTGTCTCAGTTAAAATACTAAAGAAAGCAGGATATTAGATATATGAGAAGACACCAAGGAAAACAAATACTGGAAAAAAAGAAAGAAAGCAGAAATATTTAATTACAGGGGATGTGGAGCAGCAGGGCATATAAGATACCCATGACAGTGAGTAAGAATCAAATTGACTGTAAGTAGATCTATTTTGAGGGGATGATATGCATGAAGTGAAAAATGCCATTAGTAGTTTATCATATAGAAATGTGAGGGAGGAAAATGTGCATGCAATATTAGAACACAGTGCACTTGTGGATTTGACATAACAGATAGCAGGTCCCCATATATGAAGTGACAGCAAAATAGCCTTTAGCTGCAAGGGGACAAGCTTTCACTCAGTCACAATGCAAACAGGTTCTTGAAGTGATGGAAGCATATTTCCCAAGAAGAACACGAGGACATCTCGTATTTGGAAGGGGAGAAAAGCAGCAGAAATTCAAATCTGCATCTCAGAATTTTTACAAGGAGCTGAGTCTCATAAGCGTCTTTGTTACCTTTAGTGAAATCCTATGGAGACAGAGGTATGGAAATGTGTTCCCACTATTTGTCATCTCAGCATTGGTAGAGACTAATTAAATTGATTTGCACCATCCTTTCCTAATCCTTATCCATGTAACTATCCTATCCTGGAGTTACTACTTAATTCCTTAGGAAGTGTAGGGCTTTGGGAGAATCCCTGAAAATATTGCTGAAGCACTCAGAGAGCAAGGACAAAATTAATTTTTTGCTTCCAAAGGCTCTAGGATTATCCCAGGAGCTCAGAGAGGGTAACACCAATGGATAGGATAGTTTTAAGGGAAGAAGGTAGAAAACTTCCTTGGTTTTAGATCTTTTGGTAGTGGACAAGTCACTTAATCTTCACTTAGCCTACGTTTCTCCAGTATAAAATGAAAACAGACTCTTCCTACTCATACAAGCTGTGAATGGCTGTGAAGCATCTGGGGTTAATTTGTTAAAGGTAAATGTTTATTTGACTGTGATTAATACTTGGAACAACCTCAGTCTATACAAGCCATGTAAGCAACTAGCTGGGCATTTCATTCATCAGGCATGGTGATCTTTGCTGGCTCAGAGCAGCTTGGTATAGATTTTTAGAGACACTGGATCGTTCCTATTACTTACTTGAAGGACAAATTGCAACATTTATCATGGCATTCCCATTTTTATTTTGTAAATCTTTCAATACCGTGATTGAAGAACATTTTGAAAGCCAATAACTGCAAATCCCAGATATTGTTGGAATTGTAAGGGTGTTTTGCACCATCCTGATCAAAGTAACAAATAGCATCAATGGATTTGCCCAAGACAAAAATGTTTTCAAGAAATATTTTCAAGGAAGCCATTAGAACACAGCATTCATTTAGAAAATACTTGGAATAATAACCCATCATTCAGTCATAGAAAATTTTAGTGTTGAGTTGCATTTCAGTCAAGAAAATACTTGATGTCCTTTAGAAACAAGAAATTGTGCCATCCCTGAAGCCTTGCAAGGTTGTGCTGAGGCAGGAAGCAGCATATTAATGTGAAATTTCCATCTTTTTCACGCTTAAGTGGAGCAGATCTCAAGTCAGTTCATTCAACAAAATGGCAATTTGGATCTGTTTTACAGAGCTCACTTGAGGCAATGTGCTCTTCCTAGTTCACTTTCAATGTGGATTCTGAGACTATGGAAGAATTTTGCATATTTCAATTACCATTAGTTCTGTTTGCTCACATTTTACCTGGTTGACTAGAGAAATAAAGTTTTCCTGGGTATCTTTTGGCATATACAAAATCTAGTTAATTAAGACATGCTATACTTTCTCCCCAGAGTCAAAGTATAATGTTCAGCTGGCCGACTTGCATGAATAATACATCACTGTGAATCATTAATTTAGAAGACAAGCTATGGTAATTGATGTCTTTATGCAAGCTATGGAAATGCTGAGGGAAATTGCTTATTTTTTTCTTGTTAGTTCCTTTTTTTTTGTTTGTTTTCATTTGCTTTGGAATATTTCTAGGCTGAGTAGTGCAGATTCTGAAATGGATTCATCTGAGATTAAGGTTCCTGTGGGAATGGGATCTCTTTCTTGAGTTTGAGTAAAAATCTGAATATTTTTCATTTGAAAAACTGTTCAAATCATAAGACTTAACCTTGAGCTAATCTTGTGTGCATACATTGGATGAGCCACTTTAAGTTTTGGAAGTTTCTCGGAAAAGTACCTGGCGTGGTGGTCTTAGCAGTGGCTTTAATGTGGTAAAAGTGCCTTTAAAAATTCCTGTCATAATTTGGTAGTGCAAACAGGGATTGCAAGCACTACCTACTGGGTAAATTGGTATTTAGACTTTCCTGTATCACCCTGAGTTGCCAGCATGTTTTTGTATCAAACTAAGCTTATAAAAGGCTGCTGATGTGTACATTTCGTTGGAAAAAATATTATATAGTTGGAGTATGTACATTTGAATATAATTTATCCCGTAATTCATGTTACATTATACTGTAACCATTATGTTTCTGTGGCATGAAAAGTTTACTCATTTTGTTTCCTTTCTGGGAATCTCTTCCCTTTCACTCATAATTGAACTATGAGGGTTTGCTACCAATTTACAATTATTTTGTCTGCCTTCAGAACAAGGAAGAGGCAGTTGGTTGGTATTGAATGGGAGCCAGCAGCTTGGTGGCATTTCAAAAGTGGAACATCAATAACCCATATATGACTTAAAGCATATATATATATATTATATAATAATGTCATATGTGAAAAATATTATAAATTTCCATTGATGCTAATGGGATTTAGACTGTAACTACGTAGTACTATGATGGTTTTTATTCCGTAGAGGAAATTTACTAAATATTTCTTGTGTGTTCTCTAGCTGAAATGCCAAGTGGACCATTTCTACAGATATATTTAAAATATAACAATCCTGAAAATGAGCAGGCAGGCTTATTTTGTGGGGTTTGGGTTTTTTTTTACCCTTGAATATTTACTTCCCATTTAGACATCAAACGAGAGGCTTATTTGATCTCATGTGCTTGGCTGCTCGTGTTTGTTCCCAGCTGAGCCCTGATGTGCTGCACTTTGAGAAATCCAGCCCTGAATTCTGACATTTCACACAGGAGCAAAAAGAGAACACGTTCCAAATAAATTCGCATTTGAGCTGAATTGAAACAGGTTTTGCTGTTTGGGTTCAGTTTCATAAGGTAGGAGAGGTGAAATGCTGCTGATAGCTGCAGTTATTGAAAAATGGTAATCACAACTTTCATAAAGTGAGATAAGCCATGTTTATTAATGCTTTCTGTGGACATAGAGTGACTTGGCCCTGGGACATTAAATGCCTAAATGGGTTGTGTAATTAGCTTTTTTCCACTTACAGATCAAGCAGCTAAACACACAACTTTTTCTGAGCAGCACAAATTATTTTTATCATGTTAGTTTAAGCCAAGGGAAAACAATTCTAATTTTTCAGGGTTTTTTAAATCAGAGCTGCAGAGTGAACAGAACTGGGGTCCTGGGGAGGTTTCTGTGCCAGCCATAAAACTCAGAAACCAGGCATGACTTCTGTGTTCCCATCCCTGACACAGAACTGAGGTTTGAACCTTACTGGCCTGCTTTGGCAAGGAATTCCACAAACACTGAACCAAAACCATGGCATGTAGTGGCTGTGGGTAGAGACTTCCCCAGGCAACCTTCTCCAGAACTTTTTTGTGTTTGCCAGCAAAATTCTATTGTTTAAATCCAGCCTGATGTTTTCTTACTACGGTTTGAAACTCAGCTTGTCCCATCCACTGTGTGTACACAATCAGAACAATATTATAATGCCTTTTTTCTTCTCCCTCCATGATTGATATCAGAGAGGGACTGAAATAAAACATCCCCAAACTGGCCAAGTTTGAGCTTTTAAATCCATATTAATTTCATACTTGGCTACCTCAACTGGCATCATTGTTAGTCCAATTAAAAATTAAACGCCCTCCCTAAAGGATTTGCAGCCAGGCTGTGTCACACTCAACCCTAAAGGAAAATGACTTGGGCACAGGGAATACTCCTGGTCTTTCAAAGGCACTGCTTGAATGCCTGCCAAATGTAAGCTTTTTTCCCACAGTAACCACCTTGACCTCTTTGACAGTGTCATAAACCAAATAAATACACAGCAAAATCCCCAGTTTGATCAGGATGTAACAGGGGAAAATTTCTAGTCTGGATTTCTGGATAAAGTAATCTCAACAGTTCCTGAAGGGAGTGAGTGGGGAGTTGCCAGTGTCAAATAGGAGGTAAATATTTCTCTCCCTGAAACGATTCAGCAAAAAGACCTCTGAGTATCTGAACAACCTGAGGACTTTGAGGTAGTTAAGCTCTAATTTTGTAATGTCATTGTTTGACTCTTTCTATATAAGACAGGTTAAGTGAGTAGGACCTTTAAAATGAGAACACGGAAATGTTTGTTTAATCAGGCCCCAGTAAAGATTTTTCTCCCTAATGCAAACTCACTGAATGGGGGTGCAGAAGTGTTTGAGGTTAGGGATCAGCTGTGGCCATTCAGGCTTGTAATTACAGCTGTGACAAGTGTGTTTTCTAGTCTTGCTGTGCTAAGAGTTTTCTGAATCCATTATTTTACCAGGCCTTTCATTGCTCCTCCTAGTACATTGTAACAATCCCTGAAAACTTCTGAATCATGGGAAAACAAGTGTTAGGCTATTAATTTCTGGCTCTACAGAGACATAAACTTGAGTCTTGCCTGGGCAAGTGTATGGCCATGTCTGACATCACTAATACTGTATTTGAGAAGCACAGTAAGCACACAAATATTACAGCTCTGTGTGGTGAAGACTGGACTGTTTAAAGTCAGGCTTTTTAAAGTAGTGCTGGGGAGAAAAGTGTTGTGAACTTCTGCTCCATTATTAGTAACCTTGGTTACTGTGGGCCTTGGGAGCTGGAAAAGAGATGTCTCCTGGTGAAGGCTGGGCGTCTTCTGCTGTTGGCTTCCCTATATTTTTATGGAAACAAGTACTGATGTCTCAGCTGGTTGCCCTTTAAATGCAGAAATTCCTGGCACTGAATGTCCCATAGGTCTGGACACTTGATCCAGTGGAGCTGCTGTCTCCTCGACACAGGCACCTTACTGCTTCAAACAACAAATCTCAGTGTTGCTCTTCACTTCAAGGTAGTATAATTCTGTATATTCTGCCATGGATGAATTTGAGCAAAGAAGAAATACACCTAAAAGTAACTTTAGGTGGATAATTTCATGCTCTGAAGTGAGCCAGCCATAATTTTAGTGTCTCGTGTGTCCCAATGATAAACTTTGAGCCAGAGGTGGTTGTGCTGCAGAGTCCACAAGGTGCACAGCTGATCTCTGTTTGCTGCCTCAAGGATTCACAGAGTCTTGGTGCAGTGAGGGATGAGCTGTTGCCCATTTACACCTGGGGGTGTATTTGGATCCAGTGGAATAGCTGTCCTGTGGTGACTAACTAAAAAAATGTGTGTAATTTGGGCACTGCTTCTCATCCAGCTGCACCAGCTCCAGGAGGTCTGTGTGAGGCAAGGCTTTCTGCCTGTTTGTTGCCTAATGAGTTTGCTGCTGAGACAGACTGACTGAAAATTAAAATATTTTTTTCTTCTGTGACTGTATTGATGGAACTGGGTCTGAATGCCTTGCTTTGAGGTGCAGCTGTCCACTTTGCCTATTTGACAACTTAATTTAGACATAGAAAACAGACAACCCATGTAAAGCTTGAAGGTTGGGATCTTATATGTAGGCTCAAGAATTCAGGTTAACCTACTTAATTTTGAAAGCCACGCTAATTAAAAAGATTAACCTAATTTTAAATAAGTGTGTATGTTACCCACCAATGGAAAATATTGGACACACATGAATCATAGCTCGTCATACAAAAACTGGGAGTAGTGTCACAGTCTTTCTAGCAAAAGGTAGAATTAATATTAACTTGCCATAAGGAAACATCTGAGACTTGCTAGAAAATACTTTGGTTTGGGGAGGAGTGACAATGAGGTTTCAACCTTCAGTTTTCATTCTGGGTGTTGGAAAGAATTTGATTCCTTTCTTTAAGGTAATTGGAGTTTTCGAATTATAAAAATCTTAAAAGAAAACCAAACCAAATCCAAACCACTCAACCGAAAAAACCCCAGACATCCTCTGAAGCACACAGCACGAGCGTGTTCCTGGAGCCTCAGGGAGGGTGTGTAGATGTGAGCCAGCAGAGCACAGCACAAGTGGTTCTGTTCCTCCAGTGCTTTGTGATTGCTCTTGTTCATGGGAATTGCTGCAGCATTTACAGGCAGGTCTAACATGATGCAAACTCCTCTGTGTGGGAGAATAAGCAAGATTAAGATAAATTCAGCTCCCTCCATGTGGTGTTTAAATGGCTCATCATGGAGTGGTACTTGGAACGGCGTCAGTTCCCATAAACACAAACCAATGAGGCTTGAACAGTGAGCACAGAAGTGAGCTCCAAGGCCAGATTCCACCTTGCAGGCACAGCTTGAGTGCTGGACTCTGAACTGAGCTGTTTTGTCCATGGTGAGCCAAGAGTGATGTTTCAATAGCCACAAGCCTTCAAGGCCAGGATAAATGAAACTATCGGAACAAAAATGCGAATATTTTATTTCCCCACAGTAAAACAAGGCTTTTTTTTTCCTCTGAGTGAAAAAAACATTTGGTTGTTGTGTATCTTGTATTGTGGATAAGATGCCTGAACAGCAGGAAGTAGTTTTTTAGTTTTTCCTCCCTGCCTTTCTGTTTCTGTTTCGAACTTTCGAGTTTATCCCTTAAAGCTGCTGTTGTTCCCAATATTCTCTCTGAACAATTCAGAAACACATGCAGGGCACCAAGCTTACTCCTTGTTTTCATGCCCTGCCAGCTCTCCCA
This sequence comes from Cettia cetti, assembly GCA_013401135.1. NCBI lineage: Eukaryota > Metazoa > Chordata > Aves > Passeriformes > Sylviidae > Cettia > Cettia cetti. The sequence goes on from VZUI01039750.1 coordinate 13,490, forward strand.
GCTGGAGCAACATGAGGCTGCTACTCTCCCATTTGTTGGTTTCTGGGTTTTTTTCCCTTTAGTTAGTAAGTTCGTGGATGCTTGTGAAGAAACAAGAGGGAGGAAGGACATGATGTGGAGATAAAAGCATGAGGATTTTAGTGGCGGCTCTGTCCATTGTGCCGTACTGGATGTTCATTCCTCCTGTCTAGATCTGATTTGTCTGTGTTGGTGTCTGGAGTCTTGTCTATAATGAGGCAGATGTCCTGGTTGCTTGCTTTTTTTAGATATTTGCAGAGCTGCTCTCAAGTGCAAGCAATATAGAACCAGAGTTGTGGAGTTGTAGAAACCATGGAGATAAGAGAGACAATTAAAAATATTTGAGAATATATGAAAAATACCAGCAAAGTAAATAGCAGTGGTGCTGAGGCCTGAGAGGCAAGAATTGGAATTGGCCTTAGGGTAGGAGGAAAGAGGAGTTTAATTTTCTTCTCCATGTGGAATTCCCATGCTTCTCACTCCTTTGGGAAAATCAGTGATCAACATCTTTCAGATCAAAAAGAAATTCTTATGGAATGCCTTGTTGGAGGTTTTCCACTGTGGAAAATACAGAGTGAAAAAATCCTGCTACTGGCTGAATTTGGCATCGATATTATTCTGTAGTTTTTAGAATAAAAGCCTGTATTTTGTAACAGATGTTATTCTGCTATGTTAGAGAAATATTTGAAGTGGAGAGGCTTAATGCTAAATTTTTCCTTTAGTTACTGATTTTGCTGAAAAGTCCTTGCTCAGTGACTCCATTTTGCCAGTTAAAGCTGAACCCCCTCAGAGCGACTCTTTCTCACCCTTTTATCTCTGAAGACTTTGTGCTACACCAGCTTCAGAGCCTTCTGTCATTCTCAGTTTGTGCCTCAGCCCTGGCTCGGGCTGGGCACACTTGCCAGGACAGCTCTTTCAGCTGGTTTTAGACCTGGCCTTCCCTAGGCCCTGCCTGGGCCCTGGCTGTGCCAGGACAGCTCTTTCAGCTGGTTTTAGACCTGGCCTTCCCTAGGCCCTGCCTGGCCCCTGGCTGTGCCAGGACAGCTCTTTCAGCTGGTGGCCGTGCCCTGGGCACTGATGCCAGGGCTGCTGGGGGCTCAGCACTGAGCTGGTGCTGCTGTCAGCACTGAGACTGTCAGGACAGGCTCCCTGAGGTGTGCAGCTGCTCCCAGCAGTGGTTGGGGCTGGCTGGAAGCTCAGCAGTGGCTGCTGCAATCCTGAGTTTTCCATGGAGCAGAGGAGCGTTGGAGGAACGGTGTCCATGCATTATAAACAGCAGGCCTGGTAATGACGAATTGCTGCTGGTAATTAATCAGGGTACAACATCTACTTTGAGTGCTGGGGTTAATTGTTTTGGGGTTTTTTTTCTAAAGCAATCTCTGTCTTATTACTGTACTGTAAGAAAGTAATTCTGATCTCAGAAGTGTTAGCAGAAGTGAATAATAACTCTCCTGGCAAGTGGGACGTTACCTAAATGTAAATGGAGCCCAGTGTTGATTGCAAGGCTGAAACCAATATTAATTTGTAGGAAAACAAGCTGGTTTGTATGTCATGCTTGCATTCAGTTCATGCACTGACAGACTCTTCTTCTGAAATCCTGATGCATTTTAATTAACTTTCTTCATCATCTTGACATAGCTATACCATAGCCTGATCTCTTTTCTTCTGAAGCCCTTGTGAAGGGAGCTGGACAAGGTATGGAAGAATTAACTTCTACTTTGGTCTATTGAAATGATGTTTCACACTGTATACTTCTTCTGTTTAGTTATTCTGGGGTGATTTAAAGATTGTCATTGTTCGTTTTGTTTCGTTAAGGATATTTGAAAACTTTTCCCAAGTGGTTGATGGGCTTTCAAAAGACGTTCAGCAAAGTTTCCTCCAGAGATGCACAATTTCTAGGTACTTCTCATGCAGTTTTCCCCATTCCTACAACCCTAAGTAGTGAAGGGTTCCTGTTCTGTTTTTGTTTCTCCTTAATTAGTTGTGTCTTTTAGTCCTCCTACTTTGGAAGGTTTAAAATTGGCTGTGAGAGCTTGTATAATGCCAGGCAAAGTACACAGACTAATGTAATGTATCTGAAGTGACTTTATGTATAAATAGGAAGTTGCAAGAAAAATGCTTGAAACGCTGTATTCCAAACTCACTTGCTGTAAATGCTTCCACAGGATGTATTATTAATATATTTTGGTGCTGCTGAAACTGTAATATCATCATGCATTACAGCAGTATCTGTGACATAAGTGACAGCTTTCATCACTTATAAAACTACGCTCCAGTACATGCAGGAATCTCGCCTTTAGACTCCCAACTGCAGTGATTGCATCTGGCAGTTGCATATGGTGAAACTTAGCTACTGCCCTTTTAATTAAATTATAGTGGGAGCTTGGTGATCAACTGAGTTTCACAGGGAAATAACAGAAATGGGACTTACTGTAAGTAAGGAAATTTGTGATACGTGCAAGAGCAGGCAAGAAGTTGTTCTTGTGTCTAAAATAACTGATTGCAGTGTTCTATCTCTGCTGCTTCTGATGGAAAGAGACTGTTACAGAATTAGATCTCACCCTTCCTTTCCCAGATAGCCCTGAGGAAATCTGAGGGAGGAAAAGGAATGCTGCTGTCTCATTTGGGGTATCTTCCCTAGATGGCTGTGCCCTGAGTAGAGCACTGCTTTGGCCTTTCTGCTGAAAAGAGAAGTCACTGCAGAGGTAGAATGTGTCAGAACTGGTTCTTGAGAGCCTCTGAGACCCAAGTTCCCCTCCTGTGGCTGAGCATTGTCCCTCCTTCCCCAGCAGTCAGGTCAGCATCCTCACCACAGGACCAATAGCTCATTCAGAGAGCTGTGCAGGCTGACAGCCCCCACTGGGACAGAAATGGGTGGTAAAAACCACCAAAACCAAACACTCTGTGCCTCACTAAGATGCTTCAATGGAACTTGCCAGGTAGCCTCCCCTTTTGGTCTGCTGAAGGCAGATCCTGTGTGGTGCTTCAGTCTCAAGCCTTGAAGCTCTCCCCAGGCAGACTGTGCTGACTTTCTGCACACACCCAGTTCTGAACCTTTTAGAATCCCCAAGTTCCATAATGCTTCAAATTTTCTCCTTCACAGAGCTTGTGGGTTTTGTGTTCTCTTATTTATAGCTCTTACTTTGTGGGGCACACTGGAGCTGTCAAAAATAAGGCACTCTGCCAAAGTATTCCTAAAAATTTGTTTCTTCTAGACAGAAGAAACAAACAGAGGAAATTGCATAGGAGTCCTCCCAACTGCAGGCCTTACAGCAGTAGATCTGGAAAACAAGACCACCTTTTTTAAGTGTCTAGACATGTATTTAGATGTTCGCTTTAGGCTATTCAAATTTAAGTATTTTGGACATGGCTTCTCAGCATCTCTTTTTATTTTTTAATTGGAGCTGAGGGAATATGCTTGAGGAAGCGCAATTAAGACAACTTTGGCTTGCATAATTGCCTCAGCAGGTTAGTGACTCAGTGCCAAGCTCCATGAAAGTTTAAAAACATTTGAGATTCAATGGAAAAAATTGTCAATACGAAATTTTTCAGTGTACCATTTGCCTTTCAGGTTTTCTGAATGCTCCTGGTGCTGTGGGGTCATTTAAAATACAGAAATAAAGAATTCTGAAGGGGATGACTTGGCTGTGTGTTGGAGAGCAAGGTTTTAGTGTGATCCAAACACTTCCTATGGAATGACTCTTCTTTGTCTTAGTTGCTCTATACTGGAGGATTAAATGCCTCACTATTTCCTATATCATTATTGTGCTGTTCTTTAATGAAATTACCCTCAAGGTTTCCTGCTCCAGAAGGCAGTGACACCATAATTGACAGATGGTGATAAAATCCCTTAACTTATTAATAAGTGTTTGTGCAGATTGAGATATAGATGTCATTGCACTGAGACAAACTGATTCCAGCAAGCTCAGTGCTTCCACGTGTGTCTGTAGAATCCCTGCTTGACAAGGTCAGATGCTCACATAGGCTGAGGGTAAACATTTTTTTTAGGGATAAACATTTTTTGCAGCACAGCAAATGTGAGTGCATCCCCTCACATGAAGGAGCTGCCTTGCTGGCTAATGGAACACATGTCATAGTGAGCAGTGATGTGCCTGCCTGCTGTCCAAGCATTGTCACCACTTCCAGGGACTGCGCTGCTGATACCCAAAGTACTTTGGAGGTCCCTTCATGTGCTGCTTGCACTGTCCTCAACAGCTGTAGCTTAAAACATCTGATGGACATTTAGTTATTCTCCCATTTCCTTGGCTGTGTCCTGCTGGTTTAAGCAATAGCACCTCCTGAACTGTGTATCTGCTGCTGTGAGGATTGCTGTTTGATTTGCCTGCCCCCACCTCCAGGCAGGCTCTGTGTGGGTGTGAGCACATCCCAGTGGGTTGGGAGGGCACTGCTGCCTGGGGGTTCCCCAGAAGGATGTTTGATGCCCTTGCACTGCTGTCCCCTGGACACCTGCCTGTTTTCCTGGCTGTGGAAAAGAAATTATTTCTCAGGTGGAGCCAGCTCAGGTTTGAGCTTTATTTCTCAGTCCCTGTGCTGGAAGGAGAGGGGCTGAGTGCTGGGGTGGAAAAGGAGATGAACACAGTGAGCAGCTGATGGGAGGAAGTGTCAGGTTACTTCTGTGGGGTTTTCCTGTGGTAAAACCACAACGTTCCAGAGGTGAGAATGTTTTTGCTCCAGTAGTGCTGGCTGGAGGTGTAATTTGTGCCCAATCCTCAAACAAAAATCTGACAGGTTGCATTGCTGGACATAGCAGAAGGGACTGAAAAGGCCTTTCTTGCATTGTTCTGCAGTGGATCAGGTGTGTTTGTAAGCAGTTTGAGGTGTGTGGTAGCAGCCACATTCCCCTGTTGTTGCAGGGCCTGAGGCACGCCTGAACTAGCTGGGAGCAAATCGTGGACATCACTGGGAGCCTCCTCTGCACATCCTTCAGGGTAGCCATGACAACCATTCCTGGGCTGGGGAGCCGCTGAGGCTCTCACCGACTGCTCCTGCATCCCCTGTGCTTGGCTGGGGCTCAGGGGCTTCTTGTAGAGGGAAGTTGGGGTCATTGCCCAAGCTGTGTTCATTTTCTGAACTGTTATTATTAGTTTGGTGGTGCCTCTCTCTGATCTTTATTGGTAGATGTGTTTTTTGTGTAGATTGCCAACAAGAAATCATTCAGAGTCAAGGTGCCTGCAGCAATTGTCATATTTACCAACTGGCAAAGCAGCAGTGGTTGAATGTCACCAAACTTACATCCCTCCATGATTCACCTGCCACAAGCAGGACGCTGTTCTGGTTGGATTTGGGGGGAAGGAGAATCCCTCAGTTCCTGCCTGGATGCAGAGTGGGTTTTTCCCTTGACCCAGCAGGTCTTGTTCCCTGAGCAAATCCATCTGTTACTTTATCAAATTGTTCTGCCAGACTTCTGTCTGCTCCTTCAGCTGCTCTTTACAGGAGACAATGTAATCAGTGCTGTTACCACACTTGTTTTCCTCCCAGGGTTTTTTTTTTTTAACACACTGATCAGGAATCAGCAGTTTTTCTCATTTGTACTTCCCACACCTTTGGTGTTTAGCTTGCAGGTAGCCAAGAGTAATCTTGAAGGCAACTAATCTTAGTTTAGTCTCTGTGTGCAAAGGAACCAAGGCAATGTATCACAGCTTTATTTTGTAGGTTTTTAAAACCATAAATTAGTTTCTTTATAAAACCCTCTGTAAAGGTGTAAAAGAAAAGGAAATTATAACCCATTTTTTCAACCTGTCTGACAAGTACAAGGTACTAGAATTCAACCCTTAATTGAATTTTTGGCACCTTCCTACGCCGAGTCCAGGTCTCACTGTTCCAAAATTCGTGGTACCTCATGTCTGTGAACTCAGTTGGAGTTTGTTGATAGGATATCTCAAAATATCTCAGCTTACAGAGAGCTCCTGCCCCTTTTGCATTTTACTGGAACCGAATAGTTCAGAGTTTGTGGGTGTGAGGGGGCGAATTTATTCTGCTTCCTCTTAGTCATCCCAGCCTTATGCTGGGGAAAGGCGAGAGCTGGATAAGCAGTCCTGTATTTATCAGATGAATGTTTTTCCTCAGACATCACAAGAATGGGTGTCCTTGTGCCCATGCACAGCAGCACATCTGGGCTGGCCCCGGGTTGTGGCCGCTTGGGGAATCTGCTGGGCTGAATTTTGGGGCTGGTGACATCTTTCCAGCTGTTTCCTGAAACGCTGAATAAAAAAAGTTTCCTGGGAATTGACACCCATTGAGGTGTGACCTCAATGCCAGTACCTGCTGAAGGATGGATACCTGGTGTCTTGTTGGTTTTAGTGTTCCATCACTCCTTTTTTCCCTTGAGAGCAGTTGCAAGCCAGAACAAAACTGATACACTCTGACAAACCTGTGTAGCAAGTGAGGATTTGTGATACACAACTGTTTTTCAAGAAGGAGCTGTGGCAAGAAGAGTTTGTTTGCCCTGATTCCTTGATTGCCTGGTAGAGAGAGGTGTTCCTGCATCAATTGATGAAATCAAACAAAACTCAGAATCTGACACCCCCTCAAATGAGAAGTTCATACCTTTGGCCTTAATAACTGTGGCTGAGGAGTGAAAACATTTTTAACAGCTTTTTTTGTTCTTATATTTAGCCAATGAAAGCAAAATGTACACAGTAACATTTGAAACTGATGATTGTTGATTTTTAAACATTGTTCAGTGGGGAGGTTGACTCTTTTCCCGCTGCTGCAGGATTATTTAACCAGATTGCATTGATGCAAATCAGCAATGACAGACTGTACTGGGGATGTCTGAGGAAGACAGAAAAGACTGAGTAAAATTTTGATGATACTCCCAGGGACTGTTGAAGTTCCTGGATGTGCATTACATAATGTTCAGCTTCATTTCCTTCACTTGAAGTGTGTTTGTGAGCAGGGTCCAGGCAATTTAAAGATGCTCCCAGTGCTGCTGCAGTGACAGTCGAGGGTGCCCTGGGCTCTGGCTGGGGAGAGATGCTGAGAAGATGCTGCACCAGAATCAGGCTCAGCTCCTGGTCAAATCCAGCCCTCCTGCCTGAGGAAGCACAAACCCCAAAGTAACCCAGCCTGAAGGGAGGCAGGATCAGAGGAGCAGGAGCTGCTCTGGCTGGAATGATAATGAAGAGCTGGATTCCCAGTTGTCAGCAGAGCAGTGTGTGCATGAGCCAGCAGTGTGAGAGGAATTGAACTGAGGAGTTCACCACGGACGTTTCCCATTAGATGGATGAGATGAGACCATTTTCACACTGGCTGCCAAGGATTGGCCAGGTGTCTGTGGTGTTTTACAGCCTCCTCCCCAGTGACCAGCACCCACAGATGGTTAATTTGCTTTAAAGCACTTTCCTTTGAGTTGGACTCATTCATTTATTTTTGTATTTTCACTTAAAAGAGCATTGCCAGCAAACGAGCTGATAAATTCTCTGCCTGTATCCATGTGTCCATTCCTGCATCCCAATCTTCCTTTCCCCTTGGTGTCTGTATGGGAACTTCACTGTGAACTTCATTAGAAAACCTCTCTAGACTAAAATTATGTGGAAGGGCAGGGGAGGAAATCTAAATTGTTTGGTTTAAATTCTTTCCTACTGGGAACTTCTGCACAGCTCAGCCGCTTGTGTTGCCACCAGTGCGATTTGGCTTGTAGTTAAAAACATAAGTTTGGTACTTTGTCTTGTTAAGAGCATTTCAGTATAAATTTTGTTTGTCTCTATCTATGTACTTACTCTGTTTTCTATCCAACTAAATAATGGAAAGTAATACAATTTAATTCTTTCACACGAGGAGCTTTTGGTGAGTGGTCACAAAGAAATATGGTTTTGATTTGTACATAATGTTGGGGTTCCAGCCTTGTCTAATAACAAATATTTTATTAGCTTTCAGACAGTCTGACCTGCATGTTAAACACTTAATTAAGATGTATAAATTTCTCCCCTCCTTCCCCTGTGCAATTATTTAAGCCTGTCTGGCATAGGACAGAGATCAGTGATGGAGTGCTGAACAGCTGCCTCTGCCACTGCAAGGCTGGGGAACTTCCCTTTTTGAAAACTGCAGATAATTTCACATCTGCTTTAACCACGTCAGGTCTCCAAGTGAGCTCAAGCTGTTCTTGATCCAGGAGTGGAAAGCTTTAGCTCTCTGAATAATTGCATCCACACTGAGCTGCACAACTTGTTTGTATAGATTAGGGTGGGAGAGCTCTCAAATTTGGGCTCATCCTCAACAAAAGAAAGATGAGCTCCTGCTTATCTATTTCCTGAGTACCGATTTTGGTGCTATAGACCTGTGTGATGGAGGTTTGTTAAGCTTTTCTTGCCTTGTGCAGCTCTTAGGATAAGAGAATAATACCTGGGCTCAGTCTATCACTGTGATGTGCTGGCTGAAGTCTTATGTAACACTGGCAGAGGCATGCTCCAGGCCTTTTAAATAAAGAAATCTACAGTGCCCATGATCACAGAGAAATCCAGTTATTTTCTAGAACAGAAACCTTCATATCCTTAAGTCAATAATTTATAAATGGGCAGGTTAATAACATGAACTGCTATTAAGCAGTTTTTGGGGAAGTTTGTGGTGTGTTGATAATGTTTGGGGTTATAAATAGTGTCTCAGTGTTTCTGAAATAAATGACAATGGTCAGACTGGTTTTGCACGGGGAAGCAGTGAAGTGCTGGGTGGTTCTGTCAGTGCAGACAGAAGGATTAAAGCTGGTGCTTTAGGCTTCTGTGACTTTTCTGTGCTGTTCCTAAACAGAATAAGAGCCTTCAGTGGACATTTCTGCTGTCCTACTAAGAATCAGAGGAAGATTGATCACCATAGATAATTTCCTGGAAATTTAGAAAGGGGAATATTTCTTACATATATGGAAAGAACCACGGGAAGGGAGATGGGGGGCAGGGGAGAGGCAAAGCTCTCCTTTTCCCTGAACCATGTGGGATTGCTGCACTGGTTCATCTCTTCCATTTTCTCAGTTCAGGAGTGAACAAAAAGCTGATGGAGGTTGGGGGACAGGAGGAATCTTAACTAGTGCTGGCACCAGTGGCTGCCAAGGCACGTGTGTGTATCCTGTTGTTCTTTGTATTTTCTCAGCTATAAAATGCGAGTAATAACACTTAAATTATGGATCATTCAGTGCTGTGTGAGTGAATTAGATAATGCTACATAGGCCTTTGAAGATGAAATGCAGAATATAAATGTTGTCTAAAGCTTACTTTGTGTCATGTCTATAAAACCCCTGGTAATGAAGCCCCAGGATTGCTGGGAAGCATAAGGAGAGGCACTTGGGCTGGCTGCATGCAAATTGATTCAGTGGAGCAGCAGCATTCACACAAATCTGTGCTGTGCTGACGAGGCCTGCAGCCTGGCACAACAACTTGTAAACACTTGTGGGTAAAGCTCTGAGCCTTGTCCTGTCCAACCCCCTGCTTCAGGAGGATTTGCTCTGTTGTGTCTTGGAGACAGAGTGGCAGAGGGATGGAATTGAAACGGGAGCTCTGGTGGTTGCTATTTCTCACCCAAGACTTGCAGCAGTAGTGGGTTGCATGCCAAGGTAGCACAGAGTTTAAAGGGAAATAAAAATGGAAGGATGAAGTTACACATTCCCTGCTCCAGGAGCTGGAATTCTACTATCAGTAGTTGTGTGATGAGCTAAACTGAGCTAGAGTGAGAACTGTTGCTTACCCCAGAGCATTTCAGCAAAGCTTGGAGGATGGATTAGTCAGAAGCATCAGTGCTAACCCTTTTTTAAATTTAGTTTCCCTCTTATTCCCACTGCTGGATCTTTCTCACTGTACACCACCTTTGTCCCCTGAACGGGGGTTGACTCCCAGCTAGCAGAGCTACCCAACTTCTCACTCTTATTTACTAACAAAAGGGGGTTTATTTGGTAACTAAGGCATGATTGATTTTTTTTTTTTCTTTCAAAGAATTTTTGGCTGCTTGCCACATGTTTTGCAACTGAGCAGCATCACGGAACAGTAATTTTTGTCAAGGGTGTCAGCCAGCTGTCTCACAGTGTTTGAAAGAGTTTTACCTGTTGGGGGCTTAGGGTGACTTAGATAAATAAGTTGCATTTTGCTAGAAGGTCAAATGAAAGAAATAGCAGATCTCTGGGTCTTCTTGGTGGAAAAGTGCAGAAACAAAAACCAACTCCAGGTCAGCGTTGCTAAACAGCCACAATTCCAAAGGGAAGGAGGGAAGGGGTTGCTGTCTTTGGAGTCTTTTTCAGTAGAAGCTGTGAGTGTTGTGTTGGTCTGGGACTGGAAGATTTCACAAACATACCGTCACATAAGGGAGGGGGTAAATTTTGTGTGAAAATACATCATTACTTCTGTTTTAATAGTGTCTCCTCCAAATAACTGCATTGTGCATTGAAATCTAGGGATTTTCTTCCCCCACAGATTTAAGATTAAGAAGTTCACTATTCTTCTTTCTCTCAAGTTGAATTTTGCATTATTTAAACAGTCTTCTTTTGTCTAAAATTTATCTTACAGACCTGAAAATCTCAAGACATGTATTTCCTCGGACTGCTGTCTTTGCTGGCTTTGCAAAGCGAAGCCTTCAAGACCAATTTTCCTGATGAAACCATTGCAGAGCTCTCAGTGAACGTTTACAACCAGCTGAGAGCCACGAGGGAGGATGAGAACATCCTGTTCTCCCCTCTGAGCATTGCCATAGCCATGGGAATGGTGGAGCTGGGAGCCCATGGAACCACCCTGAAGGAAATCCGACATTCCTTGGGCTTTGACGGCTTGAAAAATGGTGAGGCCTTTTCATCACAGCTTTCTTTTTGTCTTAGAGAAGCAGGAGCAAGGGTGGGAGTGGCCTGCTCGTGTCCATGGTTATTGATCACTGGCTTTCCTGCTGTCCTTGGTGCCTGGGCAGGCTCAAACATGGGTTCTGCATGGGCTGGGACATGCTGACAGAAAACCCTGGCTGGGGTACTTGGATCTTCAACAATTGCAGCTCATCCTGCTCATCTTGGTTTCTGCTGCAAAATGAACTTGCCTTGGCCTCTGGAAAGAGAAGAGTTTTTAGGAAAATCCTTTTTAGGGATTATATTGAAAGCTGGTAAGGAGAGCAGTAGTTTCAGCAAAATTGCTTCTATTGATATCCAAGTTACTGGTTTGAAACCTGAAGGCAATGTGCTGGACTTTGGAGTCTTCAGTGAAGGGATCTTGAGGAGGAATCTGTGAACACAGACATCAAACTGTGTTTGTCAGAATCACTGCAGAGCTGATACTTCTCTGTGGAGGCTGCAGCACCAATTGAGTTCTACATTTTGTCTCTAAAGCAATAATCAATTACCCCTTAGCTGTAATGGAAGGAGTTGTGCAGTTGATTTTTTCTGGGCTATTCACTGTTCTGGGATATGAGTGGCATTCAGTAAAAGCATTCCCATGATTTCTGCTTGGAATATATCGTTGCAATTAGTTTAAAGGTTTTTTTGGGGGGTTTTAATTTAAAAATTTCACCTTCTGGCACATGATGCAGTAGTACAAGCTTCCTGTTTTAAATCAGACTGCTTTAATCCTTTCCAGGATTCCTCACTACCCACCGAGGATTCTGTACTGCTCCACTAAGGATCCTGGGAAATTCTAGACCTGCTTTTGGCACAGAAAAGGCTGTGGGAGGTCCTTAGTTTCAAGATTTGAAGTTCATTTTTCCTTAAACAATTGGCATTTAGGATGGAACAAAAGTTCTCTTAAGAATTTGTGGTGGCAAGACTTAGAAATGGAACCTGTAGGAAGAATTTTTTAATTTCTCTTTTGGTGTAGAAAGGATTTGCATTGATAGCTTTGCCTCTGGTGGGACTCAAATGTCTCATTAATTAGACTAATTATAGCTAGTAGAAAAAACAGGCTCTAAGTAATATGATCTTGGAGATTATTCCTTCAGCTCCGAAGGTGTGTGTAGGTTTAGAAACAAGTTTGTTTAAAAAAAGACGGCTTTCCTTCGCATAAAACGTTTTTGAGACTTTTCAGCAGGAAAGGCATGGACTAATTTTCCTTTCTGAAGCACTGCAGCTGTTTTTTCCTTCTCCAGGTGAAGAGTTTGCCTTCCTGAAGGACCTTTCTGACATGGCAACCTCTGGAGAAAGCCACTACGTGCTGGACATCGCCAACTCCCTCTACGTGCAGAACGGGTTTCATGTCAGTGACAAATTCCTGCAGCTGGTGAAAAAATACTTTAAAGCTGAAGTAGAGAATGTAGATTTCAGCCAAAGTGCAGCTGTTGCTACTCAGATCAATAAATGGGTGGAGAATCACACAAATAGTAAGTCCATGTGATCCTTTTGTACACTTCCTGCAGGAAGTGTTTCTGCTTCCAAATTTGTGCAGTGGTGTTGAGTTGGTGCTTTGGCTTTTATCTGTTCTGTCTGAGACTGAAGTTCCTCCTCCCAGGAAAAGAATTCTAGTATTTCTATTTTTTTTCCTGCGGAGGAATGATCTGTCATAAGTAGTATTAGTCATTGTTAATCATGTGGCATCTATTTGAATATTTGTTCTCTGGTCTTACCATCTGTAACATTTGTTGAATGAGACTGTTTTAATGGTAGGCATTTGAATAGTATTTTAAATTATTTTTAAAAAAATGTTAAGTATTATTGCTAATGGCAGAAAAGTTGTCTGCAGAGGGGTTATTGGCTCGTGCTTTGGATGTGTGGAGTATTACTCCTCCTCTGAGGAACTCATACTCACAAGGTACTGAGAAATAGAATAGTAGGGAATAAAAAGATCATTTTGAACCACAAAATCAGAGTGTGTAATGTAATATTTTGCAATGTGAGGAAACGAGAGAGCATGTTGAGAGGGTAGTTGATTTTAGGAATGCTGTCAACAGTTTCACAACACAAATTTGCAGCAGGGGAGTTAAGCACAAAATTACTGTTGTAAATATTCACGTTGAGAGCTGCATGGTGCTCATGGCTTGGCAGCTCCCAGAGAGGTGGCATTTCCTGGATCCATGCAGAGTCCCAATATCTGGGAGTCTCCTGGTGGAGGGATCAAAGCATGTTCTCATTCTGGTTCCTCTGGCCCACTGATGGTTGATATTTTAAAAGCAATTCAGGGGGTCTGGCTCTGACACAGTTGTACCATCAGGAATCTGAAGGGATTGGAATCACCTGGAAGGAACTTACACATCCCCATGTAGTCTGAGCACTCAAGAATCCATAATGCTTTATGGAAAAGTATGGCTCCAAAGTGGAAAAGCACCTCCTGTTATGCTTTTATTCCATTTTGAAAATGGTCTGGCTTGTTCCAAGGGAACACAGCAGCCATTCTGTTCCTAACAAACTGCCCTTTCTGTCAGGCTGCAGAAATAGCTGGGTGTAAGTGATGCAACAGATTGCAGAGTGTTTCCATGGATGTGGTGCCTGTCTGAGGGAAAAGGAAAAGCAGGGCCCACCAGGGCAGCTGGGGGGCTCTTGGTGTCAGGTTGGGATGGTTCCAGTCCCTCAGCTGCTCCCTGCCCACTCCTTCTCTCTGATTTCCCCCTCAGGAGAGGGGCTCAGCACAGGCAGTTTTCCACTTCCAGCGTGTTCAGCACGATGGGAGGCTCGGAGCAGAAACAGAACCATCAAAGCTTTCCCTGGGCAGGAAAGCTCTTAACATTTCATTAATGTATGAATGAGATGTGGCTGAAAAAAACATAAATATCAGTACCAAATAGAAATCTGGAACTGTTTTCCTTCTTAGCTTCCCTTTTGTTTTCTTGCAGCTCCAAGTGAGTATTGGTCACACCTCACTCCGTAGAACATTCGAGATAAAGTGAAGTACAAAGAGCAACCCGGAAGAAATCCAGCCCTGTGATACACAAATTTCACACCAGTTAGTCAGGATCATATGCCCCAGAAAGCAGAATTAATTTGTTTTTTAAACCATGGATTAAGGAGTAATAATCAGACTGAGGAATGTGTTTATTTTAACACTTTGCATTGCAATGTCAGCTAAAAATAGAAGGGAGCAAGAGAGCAATCTGAATGAGGCTGTAATTCCTGAGGAACAGTCACAGATCTGGTCAGTGCACCCAGTTTACCAAACTGGGAATGATTTTGGTGAAATGCAAGGCATTTGAGATGAGCTACAGCAGGTACCAGCCTGCATTCTGATGTAAATGACTTATTCAGGAGTAGGAGCAAAGCAGCTGCCATGCTCAGCTGCTGTACCTCCCATGAATAGAGCAGATGCTAGATGGTTTTCCTCTTGCTTTTCAAGAGCTAATGTCATTGGAACAAATGCTGGGAATTTATGGGGATTTTTGATGCTTAGTCCTGGCTTTGAATTCGACAGAACATCTCTGAAGCTCCTTCAGAACTGGCCCAGGTGGAGCTGCAATGGGGGCACTTAGCCCCTTTAAATCAAGCACCCATTTAAGTGCTTCTTTGGATTGGAGCCAAAGTTTGTACAAGTTCTGAGCTTAAGATGGAAGTGCTGAACTGTTCCATGGCAGCAGGGCAAACATTCCAGATGTGACCCTTTTTCCACATGGCTTCCTTGTAGGTATATTTAGTAGTGCTCAAGAAACAGTTGCCTAACACGTACTTGATGGAAGGGTTTACACACCTACACTGTGATTTAGGTTTACAAAACACTGGCACTTTAATTGGAGATTTAATGAAACATCTGAATTGGAAATTACATGTTAACACTGCTTTTTATTTTCTTGCATTTTTCAAGATGCCTTAAGTTTGGATTTAATGCTCACTTTGACATGCAGACTGACAGCTGGGTTTCTTTTTAGGTATGATCAAAGATTTTGTGTCTTCAAGAGACTTTGGTGCTCTAACTCATTTGGCTCTCATCAATGCAATCTACTTTAAAGGCAACTGGAAGTCACAGTTCAGGCCTGAAAACACCAGAACTTTTTCTTTCACTAAAGATGATGAAAGTGAAGTGCAAATTCCAATGATGTACCAACAGGGAGAGTTCTACTACGGTGAGTTAGACCTTTAGCAATTTAGAGCTACTGAATCTTCACTTAATGGGTTTGTTGCAGTAGTATCCATTTGTATTGTTGTCTCTTCTTCCACCTAGAATTTTTAATGTGCTGTTTGCCCAAAGAAAGGACTCAGAGTTTGTTGGTTTTTTTTCCCTAATGTGTGTGTTATAACTGGTAGCAACCTTTATAATGGCTTGCTTGGTGCCACAGGATGGATTTCAGAATGTTTATCTGTTGGCTTTAAGCTCTTTGTAATTCTTGAGCTAGTCCTGCTTATCACAAAAATATTTTTCTTGTGCTGTGCTAAACATTCAAATGAATAATGTTTGCTCATTACTGTTGGACTGGTAAAATAGAGGTTCTTTGAACAGCAGAACTAATGATCATTTTTAGTTGGAGCTTGAGCTCCAAGTGGGTTCTAAAATGTCTGGCACTGGCAGCATTTTGCTCAATCTCATCACTGAAAAATCCTCTCTCCTCAATAAAAAACTCTGCCCATTTCCCTGAAAGTCTCAGGAGCCTTAAATTGTAGGTTCTTCTCTGAAACTTATGTCCCAGAACTGTGATTATCTACAAACTGTGGGATAGCTTGGGCTTGTATTCTTTAAAAAATCAAATGTAAGCCTCAAATTCTGTGATGAAGAAACCAATATAAATTTTATATAGAAAAAAGAGGGCCATTTTTTATTCCAGTATCTAATAAACACTGCCTCAAATTAGGCCTTTTTAAACTAAAGACAAAAGAAAATAGTTCTAACAGTGGTTTTGTTATTTTCCTTCTCTAGGAGAGTTCAGTGATGGCTCCAACGAAGCAGGAGGGATCTACCAGGTGCTGGAAATACCCTATGAGGGGGATGAGATCAGCATGATGATCGTGCTTTCCAGGCAGGAGGTTCCCCTGGCCACACTGGAACCACTGGTCAAGGCCTCCCTGATTAATGAATGGGCTAATTCTGTCAAGAAGCAGAAAGTGGAAGTGTATTTGCCAAGGTGAGAGCGTGCTCCCGTGTCTCTGGAAGGGGGAATTGCCTCCAAATTGATGGAGGAGCAGATTGGGGAAAACTGGAACTCATCTTGCCCAAGCCTGGAGTGCTGCAGCACCCTCAGGAGGGGTGCAGTACAGAGTGATGGTTATTTCAGCACTGCATCTGCATCCCTGTCAGAGGAGAGCTCTCCAGACAGGAAAGTTCCCTCCCCAGGAGTACATCCACCCAGAATGATGCTCACAGTAGTGCAGAACTCATTATGGATAAGTTCCATTTAGACAGGAGCCACAGAAATATTGCAAGTCTCAACTACCAAATGTTTCATTTAGGTGCTAATTAGGTTTCTGTGTGCTGCTATTTTCAGAAGTTCTCGTGGTATGTGTCTGTGCAGATACAAATGGTTGAGTGTTGAGAGGTAATTCCAGTCAATTTCAGGTTGTTTTTTTTCCCAGCTGTAAGAAGTGCTGCTTTTTCTCTTTAGAGCAGCAAAGAGTAACAAGACATCACTACCAGAAGAGCTGAAATTTCTGTCAGTCCATTTGCAGACAAGGGCTGTGTGCTCAGTGCAGATTTGCCCACGTTCACCATTAGGATCTTTCCTGGAATCCTGCTTCATCCACCTTCAGATATTTCTCATGCCTGTGCTCTGCCTGGCTTGGTAGCAGAGTTGTTTACTACTGAATGTCACTAATAATGTACAGCTGGATCACACTGTCCTTCAAGTGATTCATGATGATTTCATGGAAGTGTTTATGTAACAATAGAGCCCATCTCTGAAAGGAATCACTTCCACTTGTTCTATTTTTGTGGCACTGTGCACTGGCTACATGGCTGCAGAAAAAATAAACTCAAGTGAATCTTTTAATCATTAAAACAGTTCTTTGTTTTCAGGTGACTTCAGGAGATCTGAGCTTGTTCCATTTCACAGGTTCAGACTCCCTGCAGTCTCTCCACTTCAGAGACCACTGTCCAGGAGCAGAGCACAGGAAACAAGGCCAGCCAGGATAAATTAGGCTGAGATGGACTGGTGCTATCAGCATTCCCTGATCCCAAACTGAGATGGATTCCACTCCTCTGTAGAGCTTCAAGGCAGAGTGCTGAGGGTCCAGCAGCGTTTTGGGGCTGGTTTGCACTCCCCATAGTAAGAGTTTCTCCCTTATTTTAAGCCCCAGTTCCTTTGAAGATGCAGGAGGAGCAGCAAAGAGCTGCATTGCAGCTTTTGTATGGACTGAACCTGCTGTTCTCTGTTCCTGGGATTTGTTTCTTTGTTTTTCTCTTGGAGCTTCAGGTCCCAGAGGCCTCAGGAAGCCACTAAGACACATGAGAGGGGAGTTTCCTCCTAGGCTGCTTGTCCTGCAGGCTTGGGCAAACCTAGATGTTAATGAGAAATCTGAGGATTCTTCCATCCTTCAGCTTCCCTTTTATACCTGGGACAGCAGCCTGTGCACCAAGTGCTGAAGTTGGGCATCTTTTCTCCAGGAATTTCTAGAGTGGGAGATCCACAACAGATTATTGAGGTCCTCCATTGATGATGGAGAAAATCTGTAAAAACCACTTCCCACATTTAAGTATCTTGGGCATCTAAACTCATCAATGGCATTGAAAACACACGAATTATGTTGATGACTTGGGTTCAGTTTATTTTGGTGGTTTGGGGTTTTGCTGGCAGAGACTCCAGGTTCTCAGATGGGAATTTGAGGCCTGGGGTTTGTGTGATCATAAAATGTCCTTATTTATTCTGCCCTCAGGCTGCTTGGTTCTTATCCAAGAACCTCAAAGAGTGGGATAAACACCTGCAAATTCAGGCTAGACAGAGGCAAACCAGGTAGAAACACATGCTAGTCACCTTCAGTGTTTTCAGATAACAAAAAATAACTATCCTGAGCTTGGAATTCTGTGTAGGAATTCTGCAGTCTCCTTACAGAAAATCCAGAGATTAATTGCATGCTCCCAAGGTGTTGGATTTCCATTAGGGATTCAGAGGTGATCTACAGGATTTTGTCAATGCTCTAAATAAACACTTCATAAATATTTGATGCTGTGACTCAGAAAGGCATGTTATGAAATGTGGCCTCCAGGCTCTGTCCACTGAGAAATTGAAAGCAGCAGTGGAATAAAATTAAATTTTTATATCTTGAAAGATGCTATCCAATTATAAAGTGAACATTTTTTAAACTTATACATTTGTAATGGGACTGAATGATTTGCCAAAGCAGAGTTAATCACAACTTTGCAATTTCTGGCTGCATTATCTGTGTGCAAATGAAATTGTGTATTATTCCTCTTAATGGCAAAGGAGAGATTTGCACAGAATTGTTAAATTATACTTCCTCATTTTCATTTCCAAATCATTGTTTTCAGCTTAACCCAGACTAAAACGATCAACATTTTAATCCACTTTTTGCATAGGAGTGAAACAGACCATGAATCTAATTTACAAAGCTGTCTCTCCAACATAAATTACTTGAAGAGCATGGGAGGAACTGGTACCTAATACTGGTGCTACAGTTTGCAGATCTCCTCTTAAGGATTGTTCCAGTGTGCCCAAATCTCTGTAACAACCTTCTTCCTTTCTTGTGCATTTAAAATAGCTTTCAAATCTTTAGATGGTGCCAGAATGATAAGTGATGTTAGCTGAAGGTTGTTTTCTTTAAAAGAAAAAACCAGCAAGCACTAAAAACACCCCACAAAACCCAATAAAAATCCAAACCAAAATGAAAAAAAAAAAAAAAAAATCCTTGAGCTTCCTGGTTTGACTTTCTCACCTGCTGTCTCAAGTCCCCTTTTGATGAGGAATGGGCCAGTGCTGATTGTCCTCGAGGTACAACCACTGGAACACATTCCCACCCAACTCCTGCAGATCCAGCCCTGGAAGGAAGGATCTTTCCAGGGAATGACCCACAACCTGCTTTGTTTCCCCTGCCCAGAGCAGCTGAATGGGTTTTTTGCCTGTTTTTTCTGTTAGTGGGGTTTGTTTTTTGTTTTGTTTTGGGTTTGGTTTTTTTTTTTTTCCTCTCGTGCTTGTTTGTTTTCAGAGTATTAAATCCTGGAGGCTGCTTCTAGCACCTGGAGACAACCTGGCTGAAATTCCAGCCGGGATGCTGGAAGTGATAGCAGCTGGCAGCTTGGCACTGCAGCCTGGCTGCAAACAGTGCCTCAGTCCCCAGGGCCTGTTCTCCAAGCAGGAATATTGATGTATTCCTCTGTTTGCCTGTCCTTCTGCAGGATTTCATCCATTAGAACCGATCTGAAAACCTGGGATTTTCTTGCTTTGGCTCACTCAGAACCATTAGGAATTTTTGAAATGATGGCATTTGGGATGAATCACTCCAGGGTGCAGATCCCTTCTCCTGGATGAATAGACCCTGTAGCCTCATCTTTCTTGGCTCTGTGGATCCTGACCATCTAAAACTCACAGAAAATTCAGTGTTTTAAGGGTTGCATGACACCACAGAAGATGAACACATCTTTTTTTGTATCTTAAATGGAAGAAAGATGGCCTGATGTGGAGTGGTAATGCATAACTACAGAATGTCAGTGACATAAATGCATCATTTTATTCTAATGCTTGTGCAAGTTTTAAATTTCATTAAAATGTCCTGACTCTCTGCTAAAATCTCCAGAGAACTGCTGGTTTCTCAACCTAATCTTCTCTTCAGTGTCGGTTTCTTAGACTTCCCTTGGTGGTTTTTAAAGCTCTCAGTTGCTACTATTCCATGATTTTTGATGCTGAAGTATATAAATCAATTTTTCAGAGTATTTTTAGCATTGGGAGCACCTAAAACATCATGGGGGAAATCAAAAATTCCCATCTGATTGATTATGTGCAACAGACAGTGCAAATAACCAAGTGTCAGGGGTAGTACAGAGGAGCTCAACATTCCCAAAGTCTGGGAAATGAGATGGAATGTCAGTTCTGTGCTCTAAGCTGCCAGCTTTGATTTGGAATACCACCCTCACTGTCTGTAAGGAGTGCCCAGAAATCCAAATCTGACTGAGGGGTTATTCCTGCTGAATGTTTATGTCAAACTGCAGAGCCTGAAATTAAATTGCAGAGTGTGAAGCTGCCCTGTTACTTTTGAGAAAAGGCTGGTTCTGATGTCAGCTAAAATATTGGAAATCTCATTAAGAATTGATCTGTAACTCTCACTGCTTTTCAGAGCATGTGAGGAAAGAGGGGAGATCTGTTTGGAGTGGGGTTTTACCACATGACAAAACTCCAAGAAGGGAAGTAATTAGGTTGATTTTCATGAAGGCATCGTTGATATTTGCACAGCTGATGTGGTATTTTGGGCTGTTCTGTTGGTTATAAAAAGCAGGAACTCACCTCTGTAGCTGCTGGCAGCCCTTCACTCCTCCACCTGCTCAGGATTTGCCTTTGCAGAGGTTCCAGGCAGGGATGGGGCCTCTGTCTCCAGTGACTGCTGCTGTCCTTCCCCCAGGCATCCTTTGGCATTATTACCAAGCTGTTTGCTTTCCCTTTCCTCAGATCCATGCTCAGTGAGGCTTTCCTGGTTTATCTTTTCCCTAAACCTCTCCCAAGCCCCCCCTTGCTCAGAGTGCAGGAGCATCCTGTGCCCAGCTGCTTTCTGGGTCACATTGCACTGCTGAGCAGATGTGTGTTTGCTGCCTAATGGTCCAGAGACTTAAACCCACCTGATTTCCATTCTTGTCTTGCTCTGATACTCTGCAGTTGGAAAAAGATGGTTTTTTGCAGTTATTTTTCTTATTTTTTACCTCAAAGTTTCCTTTCCATGCAGACTTTTATTTGCTACTTTCTTATCCTGCTATTCCTTGCTAGTTTGACACTGCTGGCTACTACCTAAATCATGTTGAAAGCTTGATGAATTTAATATTGGGGTGAAATAAAAACCAAAAGGGGAAACAGACAGCACTGAAATATTTATAAAATGCCTTTTAACATTCATTTGCATTCTCTGTAAAGTAGGTACAGTTGGAAGTGGTTTTCAAAAGTGGTTTTCAAAATGTTTTAATGTATATATAATATAGAAGGAAATATTTTTGAGTTTATTTTCTGTGGACTTCTTTAATGTGCACAGACAGGACCTCTGGACTGGACTGTGCTAACTCTAGCATTGGGAATCAAGTCTTAATTCATCTTTTTGGGGGTTTTTACCAAAGTCTCTAAAGTAGATCTGGACACACTTTACAAGTGTGTTGTGAGAGTAAAACTGGTTTTAGTGTTGGAGCCTAAAGGTCAGGGAAATTTGATTGAAAGAGCAACTTGTAGAATTGTTACCACAGTAACTGATGCAGAATCTGCCAGAACACCTTGAGAAGCTTCTTCAGTACTTGAGGTTTTGTTGGTCTCTTCTGATTCTTTTGAGAACTTCCAAGGCAATAAAATCACAAGAATCAGTTCCTGTGGTTTTTATTCCATGCATGCCCTGGAATTGGTCTGGACAGGGTGCATGAACACTGCAGATGCCAGCAGTGATTTATCAGTCCTGAGCTAACTCCAGGTCGTATTTTAAGTCCTAAAATTCTTCTCTGCATAATGATAATTCTGGATGATATCCATTCCACCCCAGATTTTTGGCTTCTAGTGGCGTTTATAAGTTCATTATGAAAGTAGATTATGTACTGGGTTTTTTTCAGTTTGTGTAAGTGAGGAAGATCCACTTGACTCTTATCCAGCTCTGTTTGATGTCCAGATGATTCCTTTTCAGGCTGCCAAGGCTGGTGCTTGCCAAGGTGTTGGACATCTCAGCTCTTCATCAGCTGTGCCCTGCCCACAGCTCTGGGCCAGGCTTTCACCTGAAAAGAACATGTTGTTCTTCCATGGACTTGGGGAGTTTAATCCCCAAAAAAAGGAGCATGCACTGAAGCACATTTTTTTGGTTCTAGCACTGCTTTTCCCCATCACCAAGGGCTGAGCTGTGGCTGTGCCTGGCTCAGTGGCTGCAGAAACCAGAACAGCATCTTACAGACCATGCTTTGTGTTGGAAAGTTAAAACCTGCCACTGCCAGCAAATTGTAAATCACTAATAATTCATCTGGTCACTCTCCAGAGCACCCAGAACTCACCCCACACAAGCAGTTGTAGTCACTCTCCTGTGTTTGTAGACATCTGCTATTTTCTGCTTGGGGCTGCCATTACTAATATTTTCCTGCCATATTTCTGTGTTTCTCCAGCTGTCCAGTCGCTTTCTGGCCAGGCATAAAGGTGTTTTTTTGTTGTTGTTTTACTGACACCATAGCTTTTTACAATGTTTGAAAATCAGTGTGTAAATGGAACAAGCTTTTGCCCAAAATTTTGCCCTCAGGATAGATCTCAGTTTGTCCTTCCAACACACTAACCCAGCCTAGAACAGGGCTTTTGCCAGGTTATCTCAGTGCATTTAAAATAACAACTATTTGTTTTCCCTGCTCCTTACTCGCAATCAAAACCCAATTACAATTGTGCCACCACACTCATTAGACACTGAATCAGAAATGCTTTATATTCATATTCATAGCTGGTCTTTCTTATACCATCAAAGTAAAAATGGAGTATCTTTCTTACTCCTCCTTTGCCAGCAGCTCTCTGGGAAGTTCTGCTGTCCTTTGCCTCATTTGCTATTCTGTTCTAGTATCTGCACAATTAAATTCAGGTTTTAGAGAAAACCTCTTGTGTAAAAAGTAAGCATTTCCATTAGCTGCTGCATAATTTTGCACTGCAGTTTTATGGGCAGGGGCTGCACATACCATTAGCATATTTTTGATTGCTTCTGTATTAGAAAAAATCCAGCTGTGAGTAAACTCATTTGTTTATAAGCATTTTTTGGAAGGTGTCACCAGCACCGGATCACCTACTTTGCATTATTTATCTTGGTGTTTTCACCTAGAAAATTTAATCTTCTAATAACAGTAAGTAGTGCTTACATGTGGCTTTTTGTAATTTTCTCTCCCATTCTCCAGGTTCTCCGTTGAACAGGAAATTGATCTGAAGGATGTCTGGAGAGGTCTGGGAATTACAGAGCTGTTCAGCAGCAGTGCTGACCTCACTGCCATGTCTGGTAAGAACTTCTTGTCTTGTCTCTCAAGGTAGATGAGGAAATCCATTTTTCACCTGGGAAAGTTCACTCTGAGTGTTCCAGAGCTAAGTCTCATTAGAAACAGAGACAAAGAGGCAGATGCAGGCAGGAGCAGTGCATGGCTGCAGTGCCTGGGTGGCAGATGTAAATACAATGTGACCCCAGGGGGTCCCTCAGTGTCCCCAGTGCTGTTTGTTCCCAGCATGAGGAGCGTTAAGCATTAAGCACAATTAATTCCTCTCCCCAGATACCTGGAAGCAGCACGGGAAGGAAGAGTTTGGAGATAAAAGCAGTTTAGTCCCAAATGTCACCTGCATGCAACAGAAGTTGAAATATCCAATACCTTTAAAAATCCATGTGGAATTGAGATATTTATGCTTTTAATACCTCCTAAAGCTGTTCATAGAATGGTTTGGGTTGGAAGAGACCTTTAGAACATCTCATTCCTTGGCCTGCCATGGGCAAGGACACCTTCCACTATGTTGGGTTGCTCCAAGCCCTGTCCAGCCTGGCCTTGGGCACTTCCAGGGACGGGACAGGCACAGCTGCTCTGTCCTGAGGTGGCACACTGCCACCTGAATGATGTCTGGGGTTTGTTTAGCTCCATGTGTTACTCCCCAGCCATGCAGGTGGGTCCTTACCTGGTTGGAAATCCCCCTTCTCCATTGTCTGACCCTGGACAATCACACCTG
This sequence comes from Cettia cetti, assembly GCA_013401135.1. NCBI lineage: Eukaryota > Metazoa > Chordata > Aves > Passeriformes > Sylviidae > Cettia > Cettia cetti. The sequence continues at coordinate 37,178 of VZUI01039750.1, forward strand.
TGTGCCTTAGGTTTGCCTTTGTTACCAGAGTTTGGTTTTCTTCCTCCCACATGCACAGAGGGACATCTGTGATGTTCATATCCTTTCATTTTTGCTAAGTTTGAAATGTTCTTTATAGTGTATCATGTAGCTTATTCCACTGGTTTTTCCACTTTCACTTTTCCAGTGAAACTGGGTGAAATGCTGGCTTTAGCTAATATGAAAAGAGTTGAAATAAATGAAAAACCCCTTTTTCAAAGAAATAGCATTCTTTTGAAGAAAAGCACCTTCAATTTCTTTGCCAGCTCAATGAAAAGTCAGTTTCCCACTAAATTCTGGTCTATTTATAGGAAATTATTTACTTGAGAAAAAGCTCCTAGGAGAATGGAAAATGCACAGGGAACCACAAAGGCAGCACCTGGCTTTTATTTAGTTCCATCTAAAATTCATTTATATATCAGGGACATCTATTTATCAAGAGATTGACAGAAAGAATCACATGCTTGTGTCTTAATCCATGTGACTAAAGATTTGTTTAAAGTTTTATAATTCTGGCAATTGTACTGTACAAAATCAAAACACCACATTCTGCATGACTGAATTAACTCCTCTGCCATTCAAAGATTCGCTTGTTATTTAAGTATAGAGCAGTGTATTGAGAAAATCCTTGAGTTTTACTGTAGATTTCCTGCTTTTCACTGAAAAGAGGTTGTTCCACCTGGGAATGAAAAGGTTATTTGTAAATTAAGGGTGAAGAAATGGTTTTGAAGTAATGTCTTTAATGAATACCCCACAGTTGATGCTGTCTAAATGAAGTTTCAAGTAATTAAAATACAGAATACTTCCCTTCTTTCTGATTTTCATCATTTAAAATATGGATGGAGGAAGGGAAAATAAGTCATGAAGACAAAATTGTTTAAAGCTGACTTTTACAGACACCTGAATGGGACATCAGGTAGCAGGGAATTGGAATTTGGAAGTTTATGTGCATCTCAGGGTCAGCCCTCTGGAAATTCTGGCACTTCATGAGGCCTTAAATGCAGATATTTCAACAAAAAATCTTTAACTGGACACTCAATTTGGGAAGATATAAATCAAATAAAATCTAAAGAGATTTTTGAGGAATTTGGTTGCATTTAAAAATCCTCTCCTCCTCCTATCCTGTGGCTTTGGCATTGCTGCCAGGGAAAGTCTCCTCCAATTCCAGCAGCAGCCCTAATCCTCTCATCAGATGCAGGCAGATTGGTGAGCTCAGCAAAATTCTCTGTGCCTTTAGTGGATATAAATCAAATTGCAGGATTATTTTTCAATAGTCAGATTTTTTTTGCTGTTTCCTCTCAATCTGAAAAATGGGATCAGAAGGACCAGCTTTATCTCCTGGAATTTCTGGATTCTGAGCAACCAAAGAGAAAGTGTTAATCCAGATGCACTTTTCAAATGTTGCTCCCTTGCAGAAATGAAGTTCTTTGACAATTGCCACAGGTGAGTAGGAGGACATTCCTGTTGGGCTGTCAGCTCTCCTGTGTTCTGACTCTCACTTTCAGAAAAGACTCTGACAGTATTTACTTGCATCTGATTCCATCAGGTGTCCAAAATAATCTTGAAACAACTTTTGCTATTTTACCATTGTGATTTTATCATATCACATAAATTTGCTGCTTGAGTGTTTTAACACCACTCAAGAGTTAGCACTGAACCAATTTCAATCCTAAAACTCCCCTACTCCTTCAAATGATTATAATATTTCTGCCTGTTTTATAGAGCCTTAAAAGCAGCTGCTTTCAATGCAAGGTGACCTGGGTGACAGTGAGCAATGAAGGCATCTCAGTGACTTCTTCCACAATATGAAGTAGTTAGAAGAGTATCAGTGCAGTAAATAACTCTTGGAAGTCTTGACTGACATCCATGTAATTTTTCTGGGACAGTCTAAGCAAGAAGAGCCAATAAACCCACATGGTATTTTTTAAAAAATGAGACTTTTAGAGCAGCCAGTTGGCAGCTGAGTGGGAGTTTGCAGACATATGGAGAGTAGTGACAAATGGAATGTGGTGCCAGCAGAGTCGTGTTCATTAGGGGGCAGCTCCAGCTCCCTCCCACTCCCCGTGGGTCAGCCTTGGGCCTGCACAAAGCTGAAACTTTGGCACCAAATCCCCAGGGGACTTCCCTGAGGTCTTCACAACCAAGTCAGGTTGGTTCTTACGGAAGTCCACGTTCAGAGAAGCTCCTGGAGAGAAGTGAAGTGATGGGAGATGCTCAGAAGAGCCTCACCTTGTTCCCTGTGAAAGCTGTAAGGGAATGTGGATAACCCTGAGGAGATGGGAGCACTGCAGCCAGGGATGTGACAGTCACAACCTGGATCAAAGCAAAGGCTGCCTGAACTCTCAGGGACAACATTATCATTTCCTAGGAAAATAGATTCGTTCACTGCAGGGAGAGATGAATGAGAAGGATGTGATAGTGGCAACATAAAGAGAAGAACCTAGAGAAGGTAATTTGGGATGTGGAATTGCTCTTTTCATCATCCAAGGACAAAGATAGCCAATGAAGTGAAAGGCAACAAATGGAAAACAAATAGAAAGTGTTTCTCTCATGAAAAACTTAACCACAGGGATCTTTGCTGGGTGTTCCTTGAGATTGGCAGGACTGAAAAAAATGAAATTGCTCCAGAGCAATCAGAACTCTCTGTACTGCACTGAATAAAGGCACTCTGTGTATAGAAACTTGGGTTAGGGTATAGTGCACGTGTTGGCTGAGAGGATATTTTTCTCTTGTAAGTTGTGCTGCAGTTTTCATCTACAGGGCTTTTTGTACCTTCTTCTGAAGCAGCAATTCCATAGCTGGTGCAGTGGGCTGGGCTAACTGGGTGCACTGGTCTCATCTGCAGGGGCACTTTTTGTCTTCTTGTCAACTTAACATGTTGGGTTTCATACTCAGATCCTGAAAGCATTCACAAGTAGGCAACTTTTTATACCTGATGGCAAATGTTTGCAGTGTTTGTGCTCCCAGAATGGGGGGCTCTGAGCCCAGCTGGTGGAGACCAATCTTCTGAGGGGCTGTTTCTCATCAGGAATACACCTTGGAGTTCCAGATGCACCACCAAACTGCAAAATTAAGCACTGAGAGTGAAAAAGTGGAATATCTCTGTTAATATTACAGAGTGCTGCAGTAATAAAGAATTAATTGAAATACATGATTAGGCTAAGTGGGTGTTTTGTTGTTATTGAACATTAAAATGTATTTGGATTTAAGGTTTTTGCTTGATGTTGAAGGCAAGTGGGTGCTGCCTGTCCCATGTTTTAAAGGAACAGGGTGGAAACTCCATCCCAGCTTTCAGGACAGCTTTGCTGAAGGTTTGGGATTGAACTCTATAACTGGTACCACTTTTAGCAGCCTTGTCTATGTTGCACACAATCCCTGAGGGGATGATTTGGGGTGGTTTTTTTTTTTTGTGTGATTGAAGTGCAGCAGCTGAACTGGGAGGTTTAATTCAGTGCTGAGTGTACAGAGCAGCAAATGAGATCTGCTGGGGAAAGACTTTCCCAACTGCTGCTCCTCGTGGCTTTGGCTTCCTTTACTGAGGGTTCCAGTAGAGCTGATCCTTCAGCACCCGAAAAAACCACTGAAACAGTCACTGACTTCAGCAGGAGCAGCCTGGGACTGAAATTAAAATACTGACAGAGAAGGATGGAAAACAAGCAAGATTGGGAAAAACTAGCTCTCTGCTGGTTCTTGCAATAAATACCTTCAGCTTCTTGTAAATTTAATAGAAGAATGAAGAACAGATCTCATTTTCCTGGAGGAAGTCTGTGTTGTACCTAGTGCAGAAATGAAATTTTTTATGTCTAAGTATTTGCCTATAATGTAATAATCTTTTTTCCCACTAATTGGATTTAAAATCTGGATTCCAAGGGCTGTTTTTACCCTCTCTGCTACACTGGGCTCTGGGCAGTCCTGAGCTATTTTAATATCTGTGGTGTAGGAGAGCACTACAAATCTGAGCGAGGTAAATGGTGCTGTTAAAAGGTACTGGCAGAAGGTGTTTGAATGCAGGAAAGCTCTTCTCCTTCCCTGCCTGCTGCAGAAGGTGGAGAATAGTGCTGGGTTTTTAGCAGAGTTTGGGGAGGGTTCTTTAAATGCTTCAATCTTATTGTTGAGCCACTTGAAATATGTTCCCCTTTCCTCTGCAGATAACAAGGAACTTTACCTTGCAAAGGCATTTCACAAGGCATTTCTAGAAGTTAATGAGGAAGGATCAGAAGCTGCTGCTGCCTCAGGTACCTGACTGAAAAGCAGAATTAAATCAAATGTCTGAGTATTCTGTGCTAATTAATTTTTTACAACTGATTTGCTGTACAGCCAGGAAAGCTAAATAGCAGCACAGAGATACAGCATAGCAAGTGTGCTGCTTGCAGGAGAGAATTCTGCAAATCAGAAGTGTTGGCTTTTTTGTAACATGTTTTACAAAGAATTTTCAGCATCCTGTGAAAAAGCCTCTTCTTTATTTTCTTTCTGATTGTCAAGAGAGTACAGACTGCAATTTATGTTTCCTTCATGAGGAAAGGAGCATTTATCATTTTTCACCTGCTAATTGAAATGGTCAGGGGCATTTGATCCAGGAGAGTTAGAAGCAGCTGAGGGTTGTTGTGTCAGCTGCATTTTAATAAGCTCACATGCAGAGACACAAGGTGGGGAGTGCTGAATGCACAAGCAGAGCTGTCCCCTGTTAATGCTGGGGGCAGTGCTTGGTTTACATGGCTGTCACATGAAAATAAGTTTCATTTGTTGCCCGTATGTATCATTAGGTGATTTCTAATTGCCTCTACTTTGCCAGTCTTTGAGGAAAGGAAGAATTACTTGCCAGGTCTGGCTTGAATTGTGCCCAACTCTCTATGGACATGCTCCAGTCTTTATGAACAGTGGAGTGAAAATTTAGAAATAAATTAAACACTAGGAATTAGTAATTATATGCTGGAGAAGTCCATGTACCTCCAAATAAAAATACCAAAGGGCCAAATTCTACCTGATTCACAGTTAATTTTACCTTCAGCTCTGCATTATGTAAAAACACCAGCCAAAAGCTGCAGGGTCAGCCTGTTTAGTTCTTGCATATTCCCTGGCTCTCAAGGGTTCCCTTTCCCTCTGCACGGTGTGAAACAGGTCAGCAGTGCTGGTTCATGCAGTGCACTTCCCTCTGTGAGCAAGCAGGACTCGTCACTCCTCTGAAGGTTCTGGATCTTAAAATTTATATGCTGCTCCCTCAGCCTGGGAAATTGCAGCACTCTGCATTGTTAATCATTCTTAAAGCCAGAATAGGCAATTACTCTGCAGGTCTCTTTCCTTTTCAGTGAATATTTTCCTGCTGCTTTTTGGTGTTGAGTGTGGGACTTCAGTGGCTGCACAAAGGTCTCTGCTGAAGAGCAGGAGAAGGGGCAGAGCTGTTTGACAAGTTGCCTGTGTTCTGTTTCCTCTAGGAATGATTGCCATCAGCAGAATGGCAGTGCTCTATCCCCAAGTCATAGTGGACCATCCCTTCTTCTTTTTGGTCAGAAATAGAAGAACAGGTGAGAATATTGCAGACTTCTCTGAGTTTTTTGCAGCACATCCTCAAGCAATCAAAGGAAAATTGCATGTTTTTACCAATGAACTGGGCTTGTCTTATGAATTTCCCTTAGTTTGTTTTAAAATACCCAATATTGAAAGACTCACCTTTTCCATGGCCGTGACTCTTTCTCCAAATAAAACACCAACATCTGACATAACTCTGAAAAACGCTCACAGAAAAGAAAAATTCACCATTTCTGTTGTGAGAGCAGAGTGTTACTGCTCTGAGTATCCATAATCATTGCACTCCCTGAGAGCTTGGCTGCAGTCAGACCAGTGAAATATGCTCCCAATACCAAATGATTTGCATAATGGAGGGACATTACAGCTGGGAATAATTCTGTTGTGCTCTCCAAGTGCTCTGTGGCAGGTGAGGGATGAGAGCAGCCCTCACCAGCAAAGAGGGCAAGGATTAAGTAATTCCTGAGGCTCATATTTGTAATTTGCTGTAGTGATGTGGATGTGACTGGGTGAGCAAGCATTGCTGTGCACCCACAGGGTTTGTATGGGTCTGTGTTTGTGCTCCCACCACAGGATCAGTGTCTGCTGAACCATTCAGTGGCACTGATGGTCAGTCTGGTTAGGCAGAGTCACTCGTGGGACTTCATTCAAGCACAGCACTGAACGAGCCACTGAGAAGAGAATAAACTCCATCCCAGCTGAAGCCAGGCCAGCAAGGCAGGATACCAACTCTTAGGGGTTTTTTAATCGTAATAAAATTGAGTATTCTCGCTGTTGTAGACACATTAGACAGAAAATATAGCTGGAGGAGGGTATCTGGCCTTTATTGCTACTCAGTATCCAAAAATCTCCCCAAAAAGAAAAGTTCAAATCAGGACAGAGTGGAACTTGGTCTCTTTTGGGCTGTTCTTAAAACTGCAGAACCCTTGTTGCCTGTAGAAAGAGGAGTTACCAACAGCTGTAGCTGAAGCCTCAAAGCTTGTTACTAATCCAGAAATCTGGGGTTGGAAACCTTTTGAAAAAATCCTGTTGGTTGCTCTTCTTCTCCAGACATGCCCAAGTGCTCAGGTTTGGTTGCTGTCTTCAGAAAGGGCTCTTGAGCCATTTCCTGTACCAAGCTCTGAGCCATTTGTTCCTGTAGCAATCACAGGGCACTGCTCTAGAGGTTATTGTTGGTATTCATCACCTTAAATCCTCCTTACATTCTCCTTCTGGCTCTGACACCTTTCCCTCCCTTCCTCCTTCCCCACTCTCTCCACAGATACCGTGTTATTCATGGGAAGGGTAATGCACCCTGAGGCAATGAATTCAAGTGGCCATGACTTTGAAAAGCTTTAACTGCCACCAGCTACCAAAAGGAGGAGATAAGCACATAAAGTTTGAAGTTAATATATTTAAGGTTTGCTGTGTTTTCCCCCAAGATACTGTTTCAAAACGCTTTCGGATCTAACTGTGTGCAAGTCAGTTCCCAGAGGAAAGCTTACAGTATTAAAGTAATGGTTCTGTTTCTGTCATTGTGGTTGCTGTGTCCTTAAAATAAAGTTGTGTACATGTCAACAATTGTTTCTTGTTCTAGTGGGTTGTAAAGCAGAAAACTGCAAATCCATTATTTGTAATTTTTTTACAGTCCAAAGACTGACTTGATCAATGAGACAGGAGCAGGATGTGTGCAGCTCTGAATAATGCAAATGGCAGAGCTTGGTGGGCATTTCTAGAGCTGAAGAAGCACATGTGGACACTGTGATCTCATCCTGCCCCTGGCAGAGCAGGGCCATCACAGCCTGTGATGGTGGCACTGCTTGAGCAGAGAAAATGGAACTAAGTGAGCCGAGTGGATCTGATTCTCTGACTGTGGTAGCCTTTGTGTGACCTCTCCCACGTGATTCTCCAGTGCTGCTTTTCTGGATGCTCCTGCATGTGCCTCTGCCACTGACCCCTAAGTGTTGATGCCAATAAAACCCGATCGCATGAATATTTGAGACCTGTCAGTGTAGAAAGCTCTGTGTGTGACTGAAGTAAAGGAGTTCAGTAGTAATGGTATTCGTGTGGACATATTTTTTCTCCCCCACAGCAGTTCTGCTCTTCAATATCTCATTTCAGGGCTCTAGAATGTTCTTTCTCAAAAAAACCACAAAAACCTGCACCCCAACTTCACGTGTCTAAAAATGTTCAATTCATAAATAAATATCTAAAGGAACAACAATATCTTTTCCATTTTTCTTGAGAACAGACTGACAGAGTATGAATGACACATAGCACAAGTAAATATTAGCAGGGGAATTAGTTGCTGTTTCCATTTGGATGAGGAAGAGCAGTACCCATTGTCAGCAGAGAGACACATAATTATTTCCTCCCTCATTGTGCAAAATACAAAAAGAACAGAGGTTATTAAAAAGGTGAAATAGAAAAGGAAAAAAGGAGGGAGGAGCTCCTTTGAAACAGATCATAAATACAAGCCTTTGGATAATAAATGGATTTTTCTCAGTCAATAGGAGTTTTCACTTTGGAATTCTATGGGAACAAATGCATTTTGGCTGAAGTGCAGTTACAGGCTTCCCTGGCATTCACTCACTTCAGAACAGCAGAGATATTGCTCCCAAAGTTGTTCATGCAAGGAGAACTCCCAAAATCTGACACGTTCTTCACTCTTTTTCTACTGCTGGTGCAGCTCCTGCAGGTCAGGCCGGGACATGAGCTGGGAACGTTCCCTTCAGGAAAAGCCTTTGGAGCACATTTCCAGCCCTGCCTCCTTGAATTGTTTCACAAATGGGGTTCCTAAGAGTGTTGCTGGTGCTTATTACCTTTCTGTATTATAGTCTGGACTGGGTAAGACAGCTTTTGTATTCGGATTTAGATGAAAATGGTAATTTTAGCTTTGTGTAGGCTAAAAATGTTGTGCTGGGGAGGGAAAAGGGAGTGCTGCTGAGAAGGAGCAGGGGCTAATTTTACCAAGAGCAGAACTTTCTCACTGCAGGTAAAATGAGCTTTGATGTGGGTTACACAAGGGCTCATCCTTCACATTTAGATAGTTCTGTGGGCATCCCTTCATGTCTGTAAAATTCACTTTTACATGTCTGTAAAATTGCTGAGGATCTCCTGTGGGGTTAATCTTAGGGAAGCCTGTTTTTTAAGCTTTTGAACCTTTTTAACATTCTTTTTCAGGCTAATTTTTGTGGTGTTCACTCTGACTGAGAAAGACATGAGAAACCTTCAGTCATGTTTATTTTCAGTCCATCAGAAGTTCTTCCTGGCCAATTTTGTCTTTTCTTTGTATCAGTTCCTTGCAACATAAATATTTCTTACTAAGGGAAGGGCTGAAAACAGATTTGAGCTAAAGCTTTGAATTTTGGAAGGACAGCTGCCAGGCAGAAGTGCTTATGGAGGAGATCAGGCAAATGCACAGAATTCCCCTGCAGCTGGATAAAGCAAAAGCACAATGGAGTGATGCAGAACCACAAATTCCACATAAAATTCCCAGAATTGCCTGAGTGGGCACATAGGAGAACCAGCAGGAACAGAAATGCAAACACTTGTGACTTCACTTGCTGCTCTCCCAGGCCTTACAGATGCAAAATATCTCTTTCTTGAAAATTGAGAATTACCTGGTTTTCAACAACATGAATTGATTTATTTCCATACTTTTCAGTAATATCTTAAGTGTTGTTACCAGTTAATAGGTATAGGAATGCTGTTCCATGATGGTTTTTACTCCTGATTTTGTATAATGTTCGTTTCAAAGATGCTACTGTGTTTTTACTACAAAACTAGCAAAATAATTTTGTCTTTTTTTGGCTTTTTTTTTTTTTTTTTTTTGGTAGGGAGAATTTGTCAGTTGTAGCTCATCTATGAGTCTAGGTGTGTAATCAATTTAAAACTGTTTTGTGTTGGAGGCTCTATTAGGAAATGAATCACTGAAACTCCTCTAATTGTGCTGATTAAGTGACCCATGGTGTGACAGTGCTGAGGTCCTGCTGGGATGCAGCTGCAGTTGAAGGCTGAGGTGCAGTTGCCTGATGGAATCATCTTCTGCTTGCACACACCAGTTGGGAATGCTGTCCAGAGCTGCACTGGGAAATGCTTTCCCCAAGGGTCCCTGCAGCAGTGGTGCTGCTACTGCAGATGGATTGATCTGCTAGGATCCCACTTGTACGTGACCCTGAGCACCTGAGGGGTTTTGTAGAGTCCCTATTCCACCAAAATTTCTCATGTCCTGTGAGTTAGAAGGGGTCTGTTGCTGTTCCAAGCACGAATTTTCATTCTTCCACAAGCCTGGATGGTGGCAGAGTGAACTTTTGTGTCAGTGTGTGGGAATCAAGGACATGAGACTCCTCAAAGAAATAAGATCTTGTTGTTTGTTATACCAGAGACAAACAACCCCAAACTTAGTCAAGGCTCTTTTGGCTAATTTTTATTTGTCAGTGGTGGACAAAAGAAGAAACCACAAGATGTCACTCTATCCTAAGGAGCTGGGAAGGACTTTTCCTTTTGACAGGAATCCTGTGGGAGTGTTGCAAAGCTGGATAACCTGGACAGAGCTGGAGTGCAGGTAGATCTCAGCACAGGAGATCAGAGATGCTGAGTTTGGAGCAGAGTTAGCCCCAGGTTCCTGGGATTAATCCTCTCAGATGGGGGGAACAAGCCCCCAGACACCTCACTCTGATTCTTGGGAAGGGATTGCTGGAGGGAGTTCATTGCTCCCCGGGGAATCTTTGTCCTGCATGATGCCTCGTGTGCTTGGTGTGGGATGCAATGGCAGGAGCGGCTGTTCTTTAACCTGTGCCCATGAACAGCCCCAGGGCTGTACTGGGGTTATTTCACTGCTGCAACAGGACACAGAATTTCTTTTCTGCAAGAGAGAGGTGACTGGGATTGGCTCATTGATGTGCTGGGCCCATTCTGCTGCTCTCCTTTGATTGCCTCTTACATTTCCCCCTTCCCTCCCTGCCTTACACAGTCCCTGGAATTCCTGCACGAGCAGATTCCCTGGCACAGTGAGGTTCCACCACTGTCAGGGGCTCTCCCTTCCTGGGAAGGAGGCAGCATTGTTCCTGTAAGGATTTTCTTAAAATGACCACAAGGCCTACTCCAAAAGGGGTGTTTGCAAGCTCGTCCCTGAGTTGTTCCTGTTTTATTGGACAGTCCTTGGTTCTGTCCCTGCAATGGAAAATAGGAGTACATGGATTAGAAGGAGATGGATGAGCTACCCCAAAGCAAAGGAAAGCAGTGCCTTGGTAACTCAGATAACGCCAGCAAGGAGTTGACTCCCCTGGTGAGCTGCTCTGCATCTCCTTGGCACGTCTGGGGAGGAAACTGTGCATTCATTTAGCTCGGAAATCTGTCTGGAGTCCCGAGGGGTTGGGATCAGGCTGCTGCAGTCGGGGGCTCCAGACAGACGGAGGCTCGGGCTGCTCGCTGGGACCTCTGTTAACTGCTCCAGCAGCTCCCTGGGCTTCCAGCTGGGCTGTGAAACAAAGTTCCACATGAGAAACCACCCTCAATGCACATCGGGGATACTCTGAAACTCATTAACGCTGGTATCTGTCCCCCCTCCACAAGGGCTTCTCAAGTGACATTCTTTTTGTACACCTCTGCCTTCCAACAGCATCCACAGGAGGATTTTTTTCATTTTACAGCACTAATTAGAAGCCCAAGTCATGGGCCAGTTGCTGTAGGCATCAGGCAAAGTGAATGAAAAGCCAGGCAGAAGTGAGGGTTAGAAATGCAGCTGGAATTGCAGTTTAGGGACAGGGGCACCGTGCAGCTGGCCAGGCTGAGGGGTTGATGAAGGACATCAGGCTCAGCTGGGCACTCTGGCAGGCAGGGGAATGCAGAAAGGTGCAGAAGATAAATGTACCAGCCCTGATGCAGATATTGATTGTAAAATTCTAGGTCTGCTAGGAGCTGGCTGAGGAAAGAATTGGAATTGTTCCTGCAGCTCAGGAATTGAGCCCATTGCCTGGGTTTTTATCTTTTCAGCCACACTGAATCACAATAGGAATGATGTCTCAGATATGACCCAGGCTTTACTGATAACAAGTTGTTTTACTGTCTCTCATAAACACACGTCCTCCCTGTGGAAGAGTGATCTTTTTGAACAAACAGAGGGAAAATTCCTACAGAAAAAACGATTCTGTTTGTGTAGAAATGCTTCAAAGGAAGGAAGGAAAAAGATACTGAGGAAATCTGGATTGCGTCTAAATTGTGTTTTTAGTGTTCTCATTAAGGGATTGGAATTGCCCATGGAAGAAGATGAGCTTCAACCATTCCTTTAAGTATTCTAAAGCTACCTAAAGAGTTTGAAACCAATCATAGTTTTTCTATTTACAGGTATTTATTAAAAGTCAATTTGTTTTTTGTTTTAAACCCAGCCTGGAATCCTTGCAGGTGGTAACTGGATGATCATTTTCCCTGAGCAGAGTAAATGAAATATGGTAAAACATGATTAGAAATAAAAGATATCAGGAAGCCCCTCTTGCCCTGAGACCTGTAAGGATCATGCTCTGGGCAGTGCCAAATCTCACTGGTCACCAACAGTGTGGCGCAAAAAGTCTGTTTATTTGGGGCTTTTGTCAGTGTATTTTGTAAATGCGTGTTTCTAAAGGCAGCAGCCAAAAAGCCAGCATAGCCTGACACAGGAATAATAACATTTCTGAAGTTTATTACAAGACAAAAATGTTTGGCTCAGCTGGGAAATGTTCTCCTTGGGTCAGGCTCGGACTCACCAGTGCATAGTGACAGTCTCTCATTTTCCAGGAACAGGACCTTGTCAAGCTCTCCTGCCAGCTCCAAACCAAGGATATGTCTTCATCAGCTGAGCTGCTTTTGGCAGGATGCTTGGAACGAGCTGAGCTTCAAGGTTTCTTCCAACCCAAACCATTCTGTGATTCTGTGACTCTATTAAAGCCCTCAGCAGGTAAAAGAGGCCAGTTCTGCTGCTGCTGCCTGGTTTACATCTGTCTCCATTGATTTTTCCTCCTCAGAGTTTTCTCCTTGGTCTATACAAAAAGAAAATCAGAGACAATGTGCTCCAGTTTGTAAGATCACTTCAGATTTTTTGATCAGAACTCATTCGTGAACCATCCCAGTATTTCAGAGCCAGTCTCACTGCTGCAGTTCCATGGGGAGCAAAGTGACCAGGCTGACTGGAATGATTTTAATTCATTTATTTTCCAGTGTCATTCCACATTTAGAGTGCATATACTTTTAGATGAAAGTTTTCTGAGGAGGGGATCTCTTAATTACTGAGCTTTAGAATCCTAACACCTGTGGGACAGAGAGTGTGGAACCATGAGCAGCACAGCCTTGTGTCAGCCTCACAGAAAGGCAGGCATGTCAGCAGCTCTGATGAGCACACCCAGGCACATCATCCTGAGGGAGAGATGCAGTGAGCTCTGACAGAAGTCAGGGAATGTCTGCTTCCATAACCTTAAATGCTAAATCAAGCAGACAATCTTGTAGCGTCCAAAGGACTCAGAGAAAGACCATCATCAGAAAAAGCCCCGTTGTCATCTGCAGCCTGTTCCAAATCCTTTTGTGACCCCTCACACAAAGATTGCCATCACTTTCAGTCAGTTCTGGACCCTGGGCAGGTTTCTCTCAGGTTATGCCCTGAGGCCTGAGTTCAAAGAACTGGCTGGGAATTGACACACCTGGGATTTCTTGTGACAAGAAAAATTTTGCCCAATTTGCCCAATTTCACCCCATTTGCAAAATTACTTTAGGACACTTACCTGAAAATATGAAATTGGCTTCTAATCACAGTGTTTCTACAGAAAAGAAAAAAAAAAAGGTGAAGACTGTTCTCATGCAAGATACAGAATTTAGAAAGTTTCATTTTGTCTGTATCCACATGAACTCATTGAATGTGGATGTATTATGGGAACCACAAATCCTGTTATTATTTTGGTATAGAAAATAACCAAAACCTAAGCTATTACTGCATGAAACCGTGAGATCATGCAGTGCAAAGTAATGAAGCCACTCTGTGCCTCTTGCTTTAGAGGCTGGAGGACTTTTCCTTGGTGCAGGGTGTCTGTAAGGGAATGAAAAGGTTCTTTCCTCCCTCCCTGTCTCAGTCACTCCCTTGGCTGGGTTCCTGTCTTTCAGTAGCCCAAGTTAAATGATGAATTCTGGCCTCTTGAAACTGACGGCAGCAAATTCCTCTGCCTGCAGCCACTGCACAGGGAATTCCCCAGGTTAATAGGAGCAGACAGCAGAAGGCAGAGGGCCCTGGGGAATAAAGGGATGTCAGTGTTTAACACCAGAGCTCCCAGCCTGGCAACACCGAGGGCCATGAAGAAGGGCCACGACCCCCATGGGAGGAGCTGGCAGAGCTCTCCTGATAGTCTATCAATGGTTCTATCAATTGACAGAATTGCTTTGGGATTAGTTTGTATTTTCTAGATAGAACAACTTCCTAGTAGATTTATTGGCAGTGCAAAAAGTGTCCTGAGCACAAGTTAATTCAGGCTCTCTTAGCCTTGATAACACTTGCTTAAAATATGCTCCCTCCTATGGATGACAAGAGTACAGAGATTATGTTTTGATAGTTCCATGACAAGTGACATCCAAAAAGCAACAGAGAAGGCTATTTTTCAGAAGGGCCATTAACCAGCTGGCAGCCTGTTTTCCACCCTTCATGGCAAGCATGATAATCTGAACAGCATTGGGGAACAAGGCTGATCAAAGTCTTTGCTCTTTTCCCAGGAAATGCATCCTGATGACTCCACAGAGAAAGGTTTTCAAGTGGAAAGGTTGTTTTACATTTCTATCTCCCTCGGTGCTGCAAACCCTGGCTTATTTTTTAGGGTTTCTGTACAAAGCCTTATTTTTTTTACTGGAGCTCGGGGAGTATTAATTTTGCAAGTGTGTTCACATCCAGCACAGACATCTGAAGACACCATCAGATAAACCAAGGGGTATCTGTGACAGCCTTGTGCTTTTGTGTGTCATGGCAATGGTGGCTTCAGCTGCTGTAACACTATCTAAACCTGCACAGGCACAGCAGCTCGGGCTCATCCTACCCTACACAGCTGGCAGAGCAGATAAAATCGGTATTTATTCCTGGTCTCAATCTCAGAACTCAACCAGCACCTTGCTGTTAAAATTGGGCTTCAGTGGGGCAGAGGGAAATGCTCTTTTCCCATCTGAGAGCAGAAGGGAGGTGCTGGCCCAGCCTCTGCTGTGAGGATGGTTCCCCTTCTGTCCTCCCCCTGCAAGCCCTGGCTGGAGTTTGGGTCAGTCCAGGGCTTTCCCTGCCTTTCCTTCCCACGGTGAGGCACTGCAGAGGGAAGGGGATGTGGGTGTGGGGTTTGACTCTGGGCTGCAGCTGGGGCCGTGCCAGGGCTCAGCTCTGCCCCTCTGGCCTCATCCCAAGGGACCCATTCCCCAGGAACCAGCATGGGACAGACAGGATGACCCTGGGGGTGAGTGGCCAGCAGGGACAGCTGCCCTGATGCCCTGGGGGAGAATCCAGGGATTAGAGAATCCAGGGGTGAGATAAACCCCTCTGGTTTGGCTCTGGGCTAAGGCCCCTGCTCTGGTGCACTCCCACGATGTCTCTCTAAAGCTGAAAATGGGAACAATATGATGCTGTAAATTGCTGACTGTAAAACAAGATTAAAGCTGATGTGCAGGACAGGACCTATCCCAACCTGCTGGCCAAATCACCCACTGGCCACATCAATCCCCCCCTGGCCAAACCAATCCCCCCCTGGCCAAATCAATCCCCCCCTGGCCAAATCAATCCCCCCCTGGCCAAATCAATCCCTCCCTGGCTAAATCAATCCCCCCCTGGCCTGCTCGGGCTGAAGTGCCAGCGGATTTATGCAGCAGGAAAATCCAGTGAACAACCAGAGCATTTCAAAACGAGCTGTCAAATCTTCAGCACTTGGGAGCAGCAGCTGATGCTCCCTCAGAGATGTGACACGACTCCTATAATCACAGAAATATATTTAATTTTGTTTGTTTAAACCAGCCCCGTGTTTTGCTGTGAGCATTCATCATCTGGTGTCGCATGGCGGAGTACGAAATGTCACCCCCTGAGTCACATCCCCAGCGACTCTGTTAGCAATGCTCTGGCTCTACTCCACAGCTGGAGAAAAAAGGGGCTTCATGCCTTGCTGGCTGTAGAGCAAACAGGCTCTTGCAGCTTCATTTTGCATTCAGCAGCTCTCCAAAACAGTGAAGGCAGCATGAAAAATGAGGAGGAACACGACTGAAGCTCGGCTGCTGATCTTTCACAACTCAACTGCAAAAAATACGAGGTCTCAAAGGAGATTTTAAGTACAGGTAGCAGCAGAAATATTAAACTGCCTTAATCAAGAAAAGAACACCTGGTCACTCAGTCATTTAATAAATGGAAACAGAGCTCTCCTCTTCCCCCAGTGCAAGGCAAAAAGAAAATTCTGATTTCCCAGCTGGGAATACAGCACGGAGCAAAGTGAAGCAGCTGAAAGATGGTGTAGTTAATGCTTGAGGCTGGTTCAGTGGCCTGGCAGGCCTGTGACTGGAGAATCTTGTCACATAAAGTAGTTTAACAGCACCTTCAGAGCCACTCTAGGCCAGCAGTGGGCTGGGAGCCCCTTTGAAGCCCCAAAGATCAGAATGGATGTGAAGCCTATGGGATTTAATCCTTTTTATTTTCCTTTGAGGAAAAGCTGCTTCTCTATCACCTCAGCTTTGTTCAAGCAGAAACCTGAGGTGGGGAATGACCTCTGAAAAACAGAGATTTGTCTGCAGAGGGGATCTTGGGCTGAAAAGAGCTCAAGCAGAGCAAGGCACTGGATGAAGTCATTCCACTTCCAGCCCATGTTTTGCCCCCACCAGGCCCTGATTGAAACCCAGCCCTGGGCAGGAAAGCCTGATGCATGTAGATGCAGCCCTGCCCTTCTCAGGGCTCTGGGGAGTCCCAGCAGCAGCTCTGGTGTCCTGCAGTGCCAGAACTGGTGTGGACAGGCAGCAGAGAGGAGAGTAAGGGCGAGGGGAATCACTCAGGTGAAGATGCTTCGAAGTCTGCTTGGATTTTGAACATATCTGAGTCCAAAATGCCCTCTGCACTGAAGCCAGTAGAGCTGATTTAAAATAGAAATTTATAGCTGTGCCTTTGTGGATGGAAAATGCTTGTAGCTGAGAAATCCCCTGCTAGGCAGGTACAGCTCCTCAGCTGTGGGACAAAGAGCAGGAAAACCACCCCAGGAAAGGTTCAGCACCCCCAGCACTGCTGGAGGAGAACGTGGTGTAGCCCTCAGGACACAAGGATGTGATACAGCAATGCAGTCTCTGACTTTGAGCAGGAACATATTTTCATTCCATTTAATTTCTTTTGGCAGGCCGCGCCAGCTCCTAACTTTAAATGCAGAGATTGTGGACAGCTACAGCGTGTCTGTCTCCTGCCCATAAAAGAAGCACTGGAGAGAAAGAAGTTCATTCTTTTTTTATGTAACACAAGGCTGCCATTTGCTCAAAATGAAAGCAAGTGGGAGTAAATTATTTGGATTTCCTGACAAAAGCTGCATGAACACAACACCTTTAATAAAAACAGTTGATTCTTCTCATAATGCTCCTCTCCTCTTTTCCCCATGATCACAGGAGGCCCTGCTTGCTGCTTTCAGCTAGAGAACATCTTTATTATCCTTGCAGACAGTGAATAACAAGGCATTCATTTGAACTTAATTTTTTTTGGCAATAAGACTCAGGGAAAGAATAGGGATAAAAAAAATGGGAGATGTCAGGAACAAGTTCTGCCTGTAAATACACTCTCAGAGTTCTCAGTTCCTTCTTTGATTGGAATGGGGACAGGCAGCTCTGAATTTTAAACAACTGAGTTGTGTTTGTCATTCAACTGCATTGTTTTTCCATGTTTTCCTGTCCTTTCCCTCCTTTCTAAGCTTGTGTAGAGCTGGGAACTTTTTACCACCTTGGCCCAGCAATATTTAAAGAGATTATGTCTATTTGTCTCAAATATTTCACATATCCCACCTGGCAAAGCCACTTTAATAATGAAGTGCTCTGGTGACTCCCAAGCATTTTTGCATTTCCAAGATCTAAATTTTCAGGAAGGCAGGGGTTTGACGGATGAAATAAACCAAACTTTTTCAATATATTTCAGGTAATCAATTCTAAACAAAAAAAAGGAAACATAACTCCTTAGCAGCTGGCAGCAGTTTCAAATAAATACAAGAAAATGATGGAAGTGTAATGGCATCTGCAATGAGGGAAGTTAGAGAGGAGAATAACCAGAGATGCTGCTTCCAACCACACAGGGGAAAAGGAGGCTTGCTAGGCTGCAACAGGAAATTGTCTATCAAAATGAATTTAGAATGATTTTCATATGATTAAAATTACCTGATGAGACTTATGTTTGATAAATTAGGAAGTACTTAATGAATCTTGTACTCCATCAGGAATTATTGACAATTAACTCGTGCAAAGATGAAGCATGAGATCCATGATAAAGAGGTGGATGGAGGAAATGAGACTGACCTCACTCTGGAGGTTTCATCTCTGGGTGCTTCCATCAAATCCCTGATTTGCTTGTTCTGGCAGCTTCCAATGAGACGTTTCAAATGTTGAGGATTAGACAGGAATGGCAGCTGGGGAAGTGGAGAGTGACAGGAAGCTCATTAAAATGGGTGGCAGTTTGTCATGAGCTTCAGGGAGCCCCAAACCATGACCTGTGGGAAGGTTCATTCTCTCTGGGGAGATCTGGCGGGTGCCTTTGGGGTTTTTCCACATTCACACAGAGCTTTGGTTCTGCTCCAGCTGAATTCCGTGGCTTGGCTCCTGAGGACTACAAGCTCAATCAGGATCTCATCTGTGGGTTAGGGGTGCAATAACTTCCTTCAATAGAAAAGCCATGTTTTAAGGTAAAAGGGAAAATATTCCTCGTTTCAGTGCTGTAAATAACTGAAGAAATCAGCAATCAGGAGTGTTGTGTGCCACCAGCTCCACTTGGGATACAATTATGTTTTTCATACAGGCAAATGAAGAGACAGTGAGTTATGTCCATTATTTCTTTTGAAAAGAAAGTTTTGAGAAAGAAAATATTGAAGTGTTACTTATTTGTGGTCTTTCCTCAGTGTCAGAAGAAAATTAATTCATCCAGAAATTGTTGACCTTCATTTTGTTAGAAAAGACAGATTTGATACTGGAATAGTCTTCTCCTAAACCAAATAAAAATGCTTTCTTCGTTCCATAAACATCTTTTCTTACAGCTTCATCCAAAGACTATTAAACCAAGGAAAGGCTCCCCTTCAGTGCCAGACATTGTCATCATGACTTCCAAGCCCATTGTTTTTCCAGAAGAGAGAACCAAATTTCAGTCCTTGTTGCTTGGTTACAGCCCCTCCAACCCTCTTGGAAGCCATGGGTTTGTAGCACCTTAGAAAAGCAGACATATATAGTTTTCACTTCAATTATTTATGCAGCTAGTTGTTGATTCCTTTTTGTCTGGTGACCCCGATGAAATGTTTCACTAACTCTGCTCTCCTCCTGCCCGAGGCTTTATTCTGTTGTCCTTGGCTTTTCCCTGGGAACGCTCTCCAAGTCCTGCCAGTGGGAATCAAAGACTTTCCTGGAATCCTGAATGGGCAGGACAAAAAGAAACGTGTTGCCTGGGTAACTCAGCAAAATAACCAGTTAGTCTGAGTGAATGCTAGCCTGCTTATCTGCCGAGGCACAGACCAGCATTTGTGCATCAAAAGTCTGCTCCTCATCTAGGGCCGTGCACATCAGAGCTCTGAAACATCCCAAGAAGTTCTCTCTCTGTCTCTGACTCACCCAGCATGAATGCCCTGGATTCCTGGATATGTTCAAGCCAGGTAAGGTCAATGAAAGTTAACTTTCTGCTGGTGCTGAAGTGTTGTTATGTGCTTCTGTCTGATTTTACTGGTGCCATCGACCTAATGTTGGTTTGATACCACCAATGTGTACCGAGCTGACACCATAAAAAGGATTTTACATAAGGAACATAAAATTTTATCAACAAACTGATTTATTCCTGACTCAGAAAAACGTTATAATAGAGAAATGCCTTTTAAATATTCTTTAATGATGATTAACAAAATGTCAGCTCAGGAACTCAGCCAGTAGACTCAGACTTTAAAGCCAGACTGTTCATCCAGTCTGGTCTTAACGAAGTCAGTGGCTGGGAATCCTGTGTGAATGCTGACCCTGGGCACAGGAACAGAATTTCTGCTGCCACAGTGCCAGGATTTCATGGTCTGAGCATCTCAGTTATTTCTGTATAAAAGGAGGAGGCATCATACAATTTCCTTTCTTCCTACTCTTTGTCTGTCTGCTCTGTTCAATTAAAGCACAAACTCTCTGGAGCAAACTCTGTTTTCCTGACTTTCTGTGGTGCCCAGAACAACAGGGCCTCTGGTGGCCTACAGCAGTGAGAATAATTGGGATTGTTCCTGTCATTAATCAGACCCCAGGATGAGCTGGATTCTGCCCACTTCCCACATATTTCATGGACATGCAGGGAAGAATCCAATGGGACAAAAAAATACGTGAGAGGCACAGGGTTGAGACCAATGCCCACCCTGTATTTACCCAATTCAAAGACAAAATTACTGGTCAAAATTAGATAAAAGGGGGGAAAACAATTTCTTTCTTGCAGAGCTGGGACACACTGCTGAATTTCTTGTCAGAAGCACATTTTTACGGGCAGGTTGTAAAGATCTGAAAAATCGTGTTTATAATGGAAAGGCCGACACCATGTAAAATATGTCGTTCCTCTGAAATAGCACAGAGATAATTTTTCATGGGCTTTATGAGGAATGCATTTGCCATAAAAGATCTGAAACCCATTAGGCAGTGATGGGGACCAAAACCTTTCATTTTATAGACAGAGGAAAAATGGCAAGTAGAAAGGCTCCAAATTACAATCTTGTTTGATTTAGATATTAATTTCTTTATTCTTAGCAGACAGAGAAATGATTCGCTCAAGTGACCTGATGAATCTCTTAATACCCTGTCCTCACCCACCCCATAATAAACTCGGTTCTTAGCACATAAAGTTTTAATGAAACCTGTGTGGAATGACTACTTTGTTAAATTTCACATAACGATCTGTCAATTCAACATTTGGAACCATAGAATGCCTGTGCATGGAGCTGAAATTCTCTAATTACCATTATTCCCCTCTGCTTTACTGGCACGGTGAAATTTGCCAGCAGAATTTCTAAGAGAAGGTTTTGAAGCCTTCAGCAACCATTGGGGAAAGCACAGACCTTTCTGTACAGAAAGGCCTTGTAATGATCAGCCTTCGTAATGACCAAAAAGGGCACAGAGAAATGTGAGGGAAAAGAGGATAAGGAATAATTTTTCTGTGAAGAAGCCGAAAGGTAGAAGCCTAAACCACTGAGATTTTGACTATATGGCATTTCCAATTGGATATCCCCGTGCAGAGGGGATTGTGTACTTTTTCCACATTGATTTTAGCCTATTTATCCCCTCTCTTTTCAGTGCAGAGCCCGGGAGCTCAAGTGAGGAAGGAGCTGTGCCTGTGGTGTGGGAGTCACAGATCAATAGGGGAGATTTACAGCTCCACTGTAACCTTCCCCTGAAACCTGGTTCCATCCCTGCTGATGGAGTTTAAAAGCCACCTGTGAGCTTCAGCAGGGACTGGAGAGGGCCCACCAGGATGCTCACAACCACACTGGGCTGCTGCCATTCCACCCTGGAACACTGCCAGCATCTGCACTTTGTCTGGGTGAACAAACAAAAATCAAATGCATTTTGAAGGGAATAATTCACTGGGCTGATCCTCAGGACCTGCAGCTTTAATGTTTTAAGAAAAGCACAATATAAAAACAGACAAAAACCTGACCTGTTGGTTCCCACCAAGAGAAGAATCTCTTGTTTTCTTTCTCAGCTGCAAATTCAAAGGAGGAAGCCTGGAAGATTTTCCTGAAATGGCTGAGCACTTTCAAATGAGGCAAGAACGCCCAACAGAGCAAAGAGGTGCTCATAAAGAACTTTCCTGAACATTATATAAAATGTGAGCCTCTTTAGGTATTTTCTTTTCATCCAATGGATACATTAACAAGGCATTTAACGAGCCATTAATGAAGCAGGAGATCTTTTGGGCAACGAAAACACGAACTTCAAGCGGGCAGAACTGTGAAAGTGACTGGTGAAAGTGAAGTCGCCGGAGCAGAGATCCAGCTGGATGATCACGTATCCTGCTACAGGTATCACCAACCTATCTTTAGGCACCTTCTGGAAAGACAGTTCACTGATACCAGCTGGATCAGCCCAGGAATTTGTTTGATGTGCTTAAGAGATTGGTAACAATAGCTCCTAACGTGACTGCGTTGCGAGGTGACAGCGTCTCCTTGGAGACAGCGAATCCGCCCAGGATCCCGGCAGGTTCCCCCTCTCCAGAGGCCCTGGAATCCCTCCCTGAGCAGGGGCAGAGATGGGAAGATAAGCTCTGCCTGTAGACAAATAGCCCTGTGCAAGATGCGAGGATTTTATGCAGCAGCCAGACATGTCTGAAAGGTAGGAGGGTGCAAGGAGACACGAACCTGTAGTCATTGCTTGACATGCTTTGACAACACAGATAGAGTTACAGGATTGAGTGTCTTTTTTAAAATGTACCAGCCTCTATTGCTAAGGGAGATCTCTGTGCAGGGAAAGGAGCAATTCAGAGATGGTTTTTCTTGGTGTCGTTGCCTGATTGCTGAAAGAAAAAGCTGTCCCAACAAAAAAATGTTAAGTTTGTTGTGAAAATGTGTGAAAGGCACGTGGACTGAGATGTGGGCTTTTTGTCGGCGTGAGTTGGATCCATGAGGAAAATGTTAGTTAATATGCTAAGAGTGTATCATTATGGTGATAGGACCAAATTAAGTTAATTATGTCTTTGGGGGGGCAAATTTATGAAGCATAAAGCAAGATAATTGATGCCACAGCTATCAGCAAGGATGCTTTGTAGCCATAACTTACAGGTGTGTTTGTCACTAAATTACACTCAAAAGAACTGCTTCAAAATGTTGCATAATGTCTCATAAAACTCCTATAAAAATAATTGAAAGGTAATAGAGCATGCAAACACTATGTCCATATCTTCTACTCTCCTAAGTTCAGAGAGTTCTCATAATAAATGTTTGCATACAAGCAGAGCTGCTCTGGAGCAGTAAATTGTGTGCATTTGAAATGAAGCAGAGCCTGAATTCTGAGTTTGCCATCTTTTAAATACTTGCACAAATTGTGTTGGTGAGTTACCCCTGAAATTAGTTTATGTGGATGGCTTTGGCATTTGCATTGACTGGGACAACATAAATAATTGGCTGTTTGGAGCCTGGGAGCAAGCACTTCCTTGTGCAGGTGGTTTGGGCAGATACAGAACCAGCTCCCTTAGAGCCTGCAAAATCAGCAGCTCTCACCCAGGGGTACAAAGTCATTGCTTTGGGAGGATTTATTGCTCTTTTCTTAGTTCCTCTAGTTTGGATTTATTTTTTTTTTTTATTCCTCAAAGATGATCTTAAAACACATTTGATTTTGTTCCTTCCTTTAGAATGGTCCACGTTTTTCACTTCCATAGTATCAGGACTGAATGAACTGAGAGCACTGTGCTGCTAAATAAGAACCTGGACTTCACTGAGATCAGCCACACAGGAGCAGGGGCCTTTCCATCAGATATGGGCTGTGATTCAGTGGGATGCAGCAAGTACCACGGGAATTGTGACTCTGGATGTGTGCAGAGTTAGCATAAATAGCCCTGCTACTTGTTCCCAAACCTTTCATCCAGGGCATTTCAGATTTAAGGGGAAAGCAGCTGTGGATCAGTGAGAGCTAAGCCTGCTCAAGGACGCTGGTTCCTGAAGAGCAGCTGGGGAAAAGGCTGTGGGAAGTTAGACCAAAACTGCTCAAAAGGCTGGCACAAAAAGTCTTTCAAATCCCAAATGCAAGAGCTAGCTCATAGCCTCCTTTATCTTTACTCCTCTTTAACTGAGCTTCCCATTTTCTGTGCAGCAGAGCTGGACCTGTGCTGTAGAGTCTCAGATGTTTGTTTGTCGAGGCTGCTGTTTTATCAGGAGAAAGGAGTCTTTTAACTGACACTCCTTTTTTAACAGCCAAATATCTAAAATATATACAGGAGGGACTTTTCACTCCGTTTCTCACTCGATATCTTTCACTGGTGTCGTTTCAGAAGTAGCTCAGCTTTAGCTCTTCAAAGTCTTTTCGTGGGCTTTTAATGTATCCTGCACTCAAAGGCAGCTGGACTGTGATGCACTTGCACTGCAGTCAGGAATCCTGGAGCACTCTGGGCTCTGGGGAAAGCTGGCCGAGGTGTCAGGGAGAGGAGAACACTCACAGCCACACAGCTGGCACTGACACCTTGATGAGGTGGGGCTTTGCTCAGGGAAAACCTGAACAGAGCAGGGTTTTCCAAGGAATGGCCTGATATCTCCTCAGTCATGTCCTGGAAAAGGCAGGAGCTCTTCTGTTCTTGTTGCTGACAGTTTGCAGAACACTTCAGGCACTCAATTCCTCACTGGGACTTCCACTGAGGAGAATAAGGTAAAATACAAGGGCTCACATAGAGCCCTCCAGGCAAAGAATTGTTTGGTAAAATTCGAGGGGTTTTGTTTATTATTGAGATGAAAAAAGAGTTGTGCCTGGATTTGGTGTCAGCAGCAAAGCCATGATAGGAACTGGACTGAGGGTCAGCCTCAGAACTTAGAAACAGGTCACACAGAAGATTTTTTTTTTATTCCCCCCCATTACCTTTTGAAGTTTCCTTTCCAAAACTCTGTTATAGAATTCTTAAAATATAGTCAAGTACCTCTGCTTAAAAGACATCATAAATAGTCCCCCACATGCCCCAAAAAGAGGGAGAATGGAGGAATGCAATTGCCACAGAGGGCTTCCATTAGTGAAATTAATTCTTCTCTCATAAGAATTTAGGTCCATGATTTATGATAACCACCAATTTCTCACTGCAGGCGAAGTGAGAGGAAATGACTCAGCCTGGACAGACATCATGAATCTAATTTTTTTTCCCTTAATGCTTGACATAATCTAGTGTGCTGCTCCCTGAGGTGCCATTGCAGATTCATATCCAGCCGAAGGGCCTCACAATCAAGGCAGGAAATTTTGTTCCTTTCATGTATTGTGAGACCTGTAATTGCCTGGAATTGCATCCTGCCTGGTTCATTGCCACTCCTTCTGCATCAGTTTGGCAGCAAAACAGGAAGGTAAACAAAGCAAGGGAGGGAAAAGCTGTGTGGCACTTGTTCCCCCAGAAAAATCTTCTGTGACATAACGTGGGGGTCCAGCTGGTGCTTATTAAGCTCAGGCAGTTTTGAGATGAAAGATGTTTCTTTCTGTCACTCTTTCCCATGGAAATCTCACTACCCACCTGACTGGGGAAGTCATATCCATCACATTTTTCTTTTTTGATTTTCTTTTTCTTTGGAACTTTATGGTTTTTTTGCCATCACTGATACAGAATTTTGTGAGTGGGTTTCCTGCCAGGAGATCAGAACAGATATCATGTTAAATGGTTCAGCTAAAATGTTTTATCCCACATTTCCAGGGACTGGGAGTGTATATTCCTGTCTCAGCAGAGGAGGTAGTATCTAGCTGAGAGGAAGGTAGGTTTTGAGAAGCCTTGCAGTTATAAATAATCATTTTGAACACATCCTAAAAGATCACTTCCAAACTGAGAAAAATAACAGATCTTTTTCTTAAACACAAAAGAATTTCCACAAATTTCTTTGGTCTGATCTCATTTAACATACAAGGAGGCAAAAGCAGAACAAACACCAAGATAGAGCTAACCAAGAACTCCCAGCACTTTTTTTTTTTATTTTCTGGAGTTTTTTCCGTATTTACCCAACGTGAATCCTCTTTCCACAGGGCTGCTGTGTGTCAGCTCCTGCTGCTCTGTGACACACACACCCCACAAGGGGCTGTTTGCCTGCAGGTGACCTCCAAAAGTGTCTCAGTAAATAGCTGTTGTTTTCCAAAATGCTGAGCTCACACAGCTTCCTGGAAGTCCCCTACAGTTCACTGGGGCTGCTCTGACCCCATTAAACCCCCCCATAAAGCAGAAGGGAGGAGAGCTGTCTGCCAGAGCTGCTCCTGCCCTGAGGTCACCAGCACACCTCTCCTTGTGAGGGTTTGCCAATAATCTGCAATTGTGCTTTTTAACCAATCTTCTGTTTAGCCTGTCTGCTACTCCCTGTGTGAGACCTTCATTACCTTCCTCCCCAAACCATTTTAGAGCTGCATTTTTATTCTGTGTTTCTGCTCCTGACTCCAGTTGTTTTATGATGCTGACTGACAGCTGAGGCTCCCTGGCAAGAGCTCCCCAAGCCTGTGGAGTAAATGTCAAATTACAGTGCTGGATGCACACCCTGACTAAATTAAATCCTTGTTTTCGAGTATTCTGTGGTAAATTCCTAAATTTCAGCTGCCAGTCTGCAAGGTCTTCAACCCCTCTGAAGCACAAGTGGAGAAATTGCCCCATTTGGGGTTTATAAAATGTGACTTTTGGAAGTGTTTTTAGGCAAAGGGCTAAGAGAGCACATGGACACAGGGCTTCAAGCTGTATTTTGACTTGGTAACCTTGGAGATCTTTCCCAGCACTAATGATTCTGTCATTTGAAGACTCTATTGAACAAAGTTCAGCTTTTCTCCAGAGCTCTGAGAATCCCCCAGAACACATCCAAAAGATTAAAATAAATATACTAATACTAGTAAAATAATGAATTAAAACACATGTACAATGGAATAAAATCAATAACTGAGGGTATCTTTCCATCCAAGCCAAATCCACAAAAGCAGGGGCTCTCCTGGGTGAAAGGGAACAAACACATTCAGCTGTTGAACAAGGTCAGCTCTCAGTTTTCTCCAAGACTCAGTTTTTCTAACAAACTGCCAGTAAATTCCTCTTTCTGCTGTTTGGACACATCTGTGAAAGGCTCCTGTGTGTAAGGAAGTGCAGCTCAGGTGAGGGCTGAGGGGATTGCCCATGGTTTGGACTCAGGATGTGGCTGTTGCCTGCTGGCAAGTCCTACCCTGAGCCACTCTGTATTTTCTGCAACTATTTGCTGTAATTACAAGGCAAAACCAATAAAATCTGCATTTCTCTGGACAGAATCTGCGCTGGCTTAACATCTCCTCTCTAGCTCCTCAGGTCTGACTACAAGCAATCAAAAGTTCTTTAAACCCTATTCCTCCTGCTGCTCCATCCTTGGTGAGGCACACAAAATTCCGCTGGTTTTACCCCAAAACAGAGGAATCCTCGGGCAGAGCAGGGACTCCAGGCTACCTTTCCCAGTAAGTGTTGGCTTTTCCAGTCTGATTGCAGGTTTGTAGGAAAGAGACATTGACAAAGAGGAGCTAAGGCAGAATTCTCTTCCTCAGCTTTGAAGAGGATTTTATTTACCTCCTTTTATCTTCCAAAACTGGGGTGGAATAAAAATGAGATTCTGTTCTTTGGGGCCAGGGGATTTGCCTCAACCTTCGAGCTCTGAGCACCAAACTGATGCCATGGGCAGATGGATGATGAGCCCTGAGAAGGCTCTCTCCAATATTTGAGCCAATTTGTTGGAGTTAACCAGGAAGAGCTGTGGCAAACTCCACTTAAGTGTGAATTCCCACAGCATTTACCAGCTCCTGGATATGGCTCTGACTTTGTAGGATTTCTGCTGTAATAAGGCCAGAAATAAGAGACAGCACAACATCAAAACCTCAAAGGCTTTCACTGATTCTTTTGCATCTTTGTTTTGCTTTTTTTTGAGCTTCCTTCTGACTCCTTCAAGTACCTTGGCTGGTGTGACATAGAAGAACTCGGTGTTCAAGGAAATCAGCTCCGCTGCCCCCGAGTGAGGGAAGGTAAAGATCAAAAAGACACTTTGACACTTCAGCCCCAACTCCACTAAGTCAAAGAGCTCATCCCTAAAAGTAATGAGCTGAAACCATGGAGCTTGCCATTTCTTTTGAAAAGGGGCAGGATTTCATCTTTTTTATTCAATCATTGGGAAATTATCCTTTGTAATTTCCAAAATGAAAAAAACCCAACTGGCTGAACTGCAAATTGTAAATTTTTAGTATTAATGTGGTGCTGATTACTTCTGTCAAAAGTTCATTAACATTTGACTGCTCAGAATGCAAGAAAGCAAGAGGGAAAACCAGTCCTGCAAACAGTGGCACATATATAATATTTTAAGACTAAATTGGCTCAATTGCAATCTATAGACACACTCAAGAACAGATGGGTTTAAAATTCCAGTATTTGCATGTTTGGGAGTAAACAATGGAAAATTTCCAGCCTTTAATCAGGATTTGAAGAAGTCCATAGCTCTAAACATTTCATTGAGACTCAACACAAGCGAGGTTTGGAGTGTGGCTGTTGATCCTGGTCACTGCTCTGGAAGCTGCAGACATTTTCCTTTCTCAGGACAACCAAAGGCTCACTCGTAGCATGGCAGGGAATAAGAAGGGTTTCAGAACTCAGATCCTTATGAAGAACCCTTCAGAAACAGTTTTCATTCTGAGCTGTAGCAGATCTGTCATTTACCAGCCGTGCACAAAATCATCACGACTGGAGATTGCTGGCTGAATTATGGGCCTGGAAATGGTAGAAAAATTTTTCCATTAATTTATATCTCAGAAGCCTGGAAACTTACACACCTATAATATTATATATATTTCTTCATTACAGAACCTTCCCAGCAATATATATATTTATTCTTCCAGGAAGTGACTAAGTGCCAGTTCTGTATCACAGCCTCAACTGTAAATCTTTTTCTCTGACCAGGGCCCTCAGAAGAAGAGCTGTTTTTCAGAAAAGAAGAACATACTCTGAAAAAAAGAAAACAAGTAACTGACACAGAGAAATGGGAAAAGAGGCTGCAAGAGAACTGGGAAAACTGTGCTGTAAAACTTTCTCATTAACACTTTGGACTGTAGTTGTAGAGAAGCCAAATAATGATGTGCTGGCTGCTCACTGCATTGATTGGGTTAAAACCTGCTATAAGGAAGGTGTCCCTGGCTATGGCAGAGGGTGGAACTGGATGAATTTTAAATTCCCTGCCAGCCCAGACCATTCTGTGAGGACTCTATGAATATTTATACCTGGCTGCTGTGCAGCACTTTGGTGCCAGATGAGTTTAGAAGCCAAACCAATAAGCCATGATCCCTCAGTCCTGCTCCCTCCCCACACACTGGTAACCCCTCTCCTAGAGCAAGGAGGAGAGGAACACAAAAATTCATGCTTGATAGATGGTTTCTTTCTTCCCTTCAAGGAATTAAGGAGTCCATCACTATGATTTTGAGGTCAATTTGACACTTGGTACCACCAACTGTTATAAGAGCAGCAGCATAAAATGTATTCTCATTTTAACTACCTCTGACTAATTCTGTATTTAATGACAGAGCTATTACAAAGCAATAAAGAATTTTTTTAAAAGTGATTTCTTTTATTTTTCCCTTCCCAGGAGCTGAACCTTTCCTTCCAGGACCTGGGTGATCTTTACCAGGTGGAAAACTTCAAAAGAATCCTCCGAAGATTAATTCGGGTGGAAAAGCTTTGGTTGGTGGACAATTCTTTGACAGACCTAAGTGCCATAAGGTTGCCAAGGTAGACAGAATGTCCTGTTTCTATTTTTGTGTAATATCAGAGAAATCACAATTGTACTGAAGTGACAGCTGGAGCAGGCTCTTGAGAGCTGCCAAATCTGCTCTTCGGGGGCACTGGATTGAGAATCCATCAGTTTATTGCTGTTCTGAGTTCATGCCATCCCCAGGCTGGAAATACCCAGTCAGGAGATCAGATGATGTCCCCTTTATTCCTGGGGAATAATTAATGAGTGCTGTCAGCCTCAGGGAGATCTGTGCCAAAAGGGGAAGTTGTTGAGCACAGAAGGAATCTCTGTGAGGAGATGGGGGAGCATAACCCAAGCAGAGAGGCCAAGCATGACCATGACAACAATAAATTTATTTTACCATCCATCTGCTGCTGCTCTGCTATTGTGTATTTAGGTGTATGGAGAGCTGTGGTATTGAGAACAGAAATAATGATGCATCTGTTGTACAATAGAAAGAAATTAGGGAATATAAAGTGTAGGAACCTGATCTGGCAGCCCATGACTAGGCAAAAACAGCACAAATGCAAAACCAGTGTATAAAACCCATCCCTGTTGGAGGGATTCTGTCCCAGATGTGACAGTGATGCCATACACTTTGTACTTTACAGATGCAGAGAGCTAAATGTAAATAAAAACCACTTTACATCCTTCAAACAGCTGCCAAAGATCCCTCAGATTCAGCACTTATCTCTGGCTGAAAATAACATCACGACCCTAAGTGGGATTTCAGACTTCAGACACACTCCCCTTGAATCCCTCATCCTCAAGAGGAATCCCTGTGAGTTCCAGGAAAGATACAGACAACTGTAAGTCTGACCCTCTGGTGCCTAACAAAAGTGATAAACACCAAAAGGTGTTTGTCAGAGTTTCAAAGGAATAGGATCTCAAATCTTTCTAAGGAAGCTTTTGAATTTCCCACAGTTTCAATGCTACAGGAACATGGGTTAGTGTGCTGTGATGTGATAAAAGCCCCCAAATATTCAGAAACTGCCTATGATGCTTTTTAATGGCATGACTGGCAGTTCTGGGGCTGAGCTAAGCCCATGGAGCAAGTTTAGAGACAGTGAACAGGGCAGATAAATTAGATTCCCTTTTATTAATAGAAAGTACCTGTAACTCCAAGTCTCTTCAGTCTCATGGTATCCTTGGTGGGTTCTGCAAGGAGCCTGAACTGCTTTACATGTCAGAGATGAAATCAGGAGGACGTCTTGAAAGATGGGAGCAAAAGCAGAGGAAATGAAATTCCCTTAATTTGATTTTTCTGGATTCCCCCCTGTCCCTGTGGCAGGGCTGTGGAAGCCTCAGTGAAAGCTGTGCTGCAGGTTTGGGGATGTGCTGGAGATTTAACAGAGCAGCCTCAGACACTGAGGAAATGGAAAATCTAACCCAAGACATTACAAGCCAAGAAAATTCAGGAGAATATAATCTATTCTAAGTCTGACTCTTAGAAAATCTCCATGGCTGCATGTTTTTCCCCTCTACAAACACAGCCAGGTGCTGATATTTTAAAGATAAACCTTGCAGAGTGTGTCTGAAATGGACACCTCTCCTCCCATCGCTTCCTGGGAGGGGGAAAAAAGGAAGGAGACGTTTAAAGGAAGTTTTTAATGAAAACCTTTCTGAGTTTGCAGTATGTTTTCCCTTGAGTCATTCCCTGTGGGCATCCCTTTGGCAGCGTGGTGGTGATGCTGGTGCTTTCTAAAGGCAGGGATATCAGCATGGAAGGGGAAAAGTAAATATTAAATGATGGATTTCACGTCTTATTTGCATATCTAAAAGTCCAGGAGAACAAAAGCAGAAAAACACCTTTTAACAATTCCTGATTGTGTTTCTGCTCTCAATCTGCCAGTTCTTAGCACAATTAAATATTGGTACTATTTGGTATAACTCTGGTATTTTGTTCTTTCTCAGTGGTGGAAGACAGATTCTTGAAGTGCTTTATTGAGTCTGAGGATATAAAAGTGGTGCAATAGAGTGAAATCTGAGAGTTTTAATTAGCTTTTTATCAGATAAATTCTGCAACAAATGACAAATCAAAAAGATTTCCAACAACCCAAATCTATTTTAAATATGTTTGAATCCACTGTTTCTTTTTTATCAGTGTCTGTTTTGTTCTCAATCTTTCCCAAGATTATTTTTCTCAATTTCTGCTTTCTCTCTTGTCTCTCTTTAAGTGTGTTCTCCAATTTGCCAAACCTGAAAATGCTGGATGGTATCCCAAAGCTGCCAGAGGACTGCTCACCCCCTGATGTCAGTTTTTTTTACAGAATGTGTACTATACTCTAGCACTGAATTTTTGTAGGATCGCAACTGCTACAACCACCTTGCTTAAAAGAGACAACAAATCCTGCTTATGGAAGTTCTATTTTCTTTTTTTTTTTTTCTACTGGTCAAAGAGATATTGAAACAGAAATAAAACATTTTTGAGTGCATTTGTGGATGTGGATATGTGAATAAGACACAATGTTATACTGAATATCATGAGTTGGGTGTATTAAAAATAGTGTGTGATTTTCTCATCTAGGAACTCTGTGTCCACAACAACTCACAATTATTGACTCCCACTGCATTTAATCAAAACATATCCAAGCTCAGACCCCAAGTTCATTGTGGGAAATGACACAGGGATGAACATCCAAAGAAAAGGAAAACAAATCCACAACTGAATAAAAAGCCCCACCAACGTCCAAGTGCTCTCTAATGAGCTTTGTACATGGGGAAAGCTGAGCCACCCCAACCATTTTCACCCTTAGAAATAAAATAAAAGAAAAATAAATAAAAAATAAGATCTTGGGGAGCACTAGGGAGACAAATCATGAAAAGGAAAGGAGACTTTTGTCTCACTGCTGGCATTGTTTGGGAATGTCCTGTTGCTTAACAGAGGCTCCTCAAAGCAAAGCCACAGGAGAGGAAGACCTGTGGAAGCTGACAAGGGATTTGTAAAGGCTCTCAGGATATCTGGATGCAATTATCTCTGAGAGGTGCCTGTCCCTGGCTTTGATTGCTTTGCTGTCCAGTCCTGGGGGCTTTGTTCCCAACCAGCACAGATAGCTGTGCCACCAACAGTGCAGGGGAAGAAGGACAGAGTGCTGAAAATGAAGCCAATTAAGAGAATTGCCTAATTCCAGAGGCAGTCAGTAAATTCTCTGCCTTGTGCTGGCTGCAGGGGCAGCTGGGCTCACCTGCAGGGAGGAGGGATGAGAGCTCAGCCCTGCAGGGCTCTGCAGTGCCATGACTTCCCAGCAGAAAGGTCTGTTCAGCATCTCTTCTGCATCCAGACAAGAGAAATCACCAGCCTGGAAAGCTTCCAGGCTCTCCCTTGGGGCTGTTCTTGCCTCTCCCACAGCTGAGCAGCCAAAACAGGTGATCAAAATATTGCACCAACGAAATCATAAGATTTTGAATGTGTTACAGGATCTGGCTTCAGAGGATTTTCTACAGCAGTGAGAGGAAAAGACACTGGAGCACTGCAAAGACGTGTCAGCTTGATGGTCACCCTCAGGAAATATTCCTGGATTTAGGAAGCAGAGGAGTCTTTACATGCTGACAGGGCTGGATCAGCAGATCCAGCCAGTGGGATCACCCCAGCACTGGGAGCAGGGCAGGCTGTGGCAAACCCCTCCATAAACACACCCCAGGATCTGCAGGGAAATTCAGCAACACGCAGCAAAGAGCTTTTACAGGGTCAGAGAGAGACGGTGTGGTTTAACAGAAACAACACAGCCAGGGCTTTGAAAAGGGAAACAGAACATTGTGTGCTGCACATGGCAAACAGGGAACAGGAATCTTTGCTATGCAGGGGATAAGAACAGAAAACATGAAAGCTTTCTATGGACTGAGGATAGTGCTCTACCTCAGGTGTAGAAATGAATCCAGAGACCCTCTAACACATTATCACTGTGAAGAGCCCCTGTTGTGTCTGGCAGTGGCAGGTTGGACACAAAGGATTAAATAAATTCTTTTCAGCTGAGGATATGTGTGAAAGAACAGAGTGTTCTTGGAAATGAGGCAGGGAGCTGGAGCAGAGGGGAACAGAGCCCGAGGGGCCAGCCTCACTGACCACCTTATCCTCACTGACCACCTCACTGACCATCTTACCCCACTGACCACCTCACTGTCCACCTTTACCCTCACTGACCACCTCACTGACCACCTCACTGACCACCTCACTGACCACCTCACCCTCACTGATCACCTCACTGACCACCTTAACCTCACTGATCACCATATCCTCAGTGCCCACCTTACCCTCACTGCCCACCTTACCCCACTGACCTGGCCAAGCCAGGAGCGAGAGCAGCTGGGCACTGCTGTGGGTCAGGGACTGGAAATAGGGAAGGGAAACAGGCTCTTCCCAAAGTACCAGACCCTGAGGAGCATCCAGCCAGCAGTGCTGAAATCACAACACCAAGCACTCAAGGGCTGGGCTCTCCTCCCAGAATTCAGCACCAGAAAGTGAGGCTGGGATGGGAAATTGCTCCAGTCCCGTGGGCAGAGGGCTCAGTTACCAGCTCCTGGTAAAGTTACCACCCACCTCTTGCAGATGTAATTAGGAGCTGCTCCAGCCTCTACTGGGAGCAGAGGCTCTGCTGCTCAGGCCTGAGTGCTGGGTCAGCCACCACACACAGGCACGTACGCTGATTTATTCTTTCCCAACAGGAAGTTGGTTCTGCACTCATAATTTTTCATTTCATTATTTTAATGCTCTGGCTCTGGGATCCCAGGGAAGTATGAGGTAATTCTGGGGAGCCTTGCTGATTTTATTTAAAGTTCATCCAGGAGCACAAATGTGCTGGTGATGTTTGAGTCCTTTTGCTGTGGAGAGATTGAAAGGAGAAGACAGAACCACAGGATGGGTTGGAAGGGACAGAAAAGCCCCTCTAATTCAACCCCCTGCCCTGGGTTACTCACAGCTCCTTCCAGCCTGGCCTTGGACACTTCCAGGGATCCAGGGCCAGCCACAGCTTCTCTGGGAAACCTGTGCCAGGGCCTCCCCACCCTCAGAGGGAAGAATTTCTTCCATCCATTCTGAAATGTGAAATAACAGCTGCCATGGGGGAGCTCAGTATCAAAGTGTCATGAAATCAATTTCCAATTACTTACAAAGATTTCTTTGAACCTGACACTTCATGAAAATTTAGTGAAGTGTTCCCAATGTCTTGCTTAACATCCTAGGACAGGTCCAGGGCTGATGAGCCCAAAACTGTCTCATTCAGCTGTCTCTTCACTTCTCATCATGTCTAAATCTCTCAATACAAATTAGAAAAGTTTGAATAGAAAAATTTGAGCAATATCAAATAAAAAAAAAACCAAAAAACTCCAACAGATTAACTAAATGAACAGAGAGAAAAGAAGATTTTTTTTTTTTTTCATTTAAATTACTCATTATGATCCCAGGAGTTCAGAGCAGGGTTCAATCTGTAATTGTTACAGCTCATGGGTCATGGAAGCAAAGTTGTAGCAGGGAAGAAACCATCAGGTACTGGGGAGCATTCCAAAACCCATCTGCCCATATACACCCCACCTTGCAGAACATGAAGGACAAACACCCCGTGTTCCTACTGGTCCAAATAATTTAAATCCCTCAAGGAATAAAGGCTTTGAGCCAATATCCTTCCCCAGGACTGTTCATTGCAGCCCTGCTGGGTGTGAAATCAGCACAGAGGGAAGCAGTGGCCTCCTATGAGAAATGAGTTTTTCAGTGCCTTACACTGGGCTTCAGAGGCTGGAGGGTGCACCAGAGGCAAAGCAGAGCTGATCAGGGTTTCATCATCAGGAATTTTAATGCAAATCTTCCCACCCCAGATTTCCACACTGCTGGGGATTAAATAACTTGCCAGTGAATCCCTTGAGTGCTGGAGCACAGAGCAGGTGTAAGGGCACCACAAGAGACTTCTCGAGGTCTTTGTCAGCTCTCAGGTTTTGTATCCATGAGAAATTTACCTGGGAGGGAGAAAAGCCCTCACAAAGCAGGGACCAGCTCACCAGAAAGGGCACTGTGAGGCTGTTAACCTTGGAGGAGCAGAGCACTCTCCCCTTTCCCCACAGAACCTAAGGTCTGAATATACCAGACTGTGTTAATTTATTTCACCATTTCCTTCCTGGCTGATTAAAATCAAATACCTCCTGGTGTGTGTAAGGCAGCTTTCAATCATCACCACTTCATTCTTGCTGTTCAATAGAGCATTTTCAGCATTTTTGATGATTTCCTTGCTATCAACACCAAAAGGAAAAATGAATTTATTGAATATGCTGACTGACACTTTGATCCATTTGGATATATGCATGGGACATGCAGAGGCACATGGCAGGAAGCACGGTGGAAATAAGCTATTAAAATATTCCAGATCACTCATTTTTCATTTGTAATCTATCATTCCAGACAGATTTCTTTTGGAATTGCCAGGTACACACTGCATTGTGCAATTGAAAGCCCTGAAGGTAAGGAAAGAAGGCCACCAACAACAAATGCTTTGGATAAAAAACAGCTTTAAACATAAATGTGATAACCTAAACAGGGATGAGAGAAGCTTGGGAATGACCAAAAGGTTTATGATCAGTCAAGCTGCAGGAAATGGCCCAGCCAGCCTTGGGGAGTGAAATCCTACCCAGGGTTTGTTTCTTTCTTTTTTTTTCTTTTTTTTTTTTTTTCTGATTCTTTTTCATGCTGATTATTTTACTTTTCCTATGAGATAACATATTTCCCATTCCTGCTCTACACAAAGTCTATTTTTTTTTCGTGTAGGTTGCTATAATTACTCTTTACAACCTGAGCACTGAACCAGCACTGCTGCTGTACTGTGAGAGTAACATCTGCCTTCAATGGCTTCAACTGAGACTTCAACACATTTTTACCCTGGTTTCAGCTGAGACTTCAATAAACTTTAAGTTCAGCTTGAACTCTGACCTATTTTTGCTCAAGCTTTGACTTGAGGCTTCGTGCTTGGGTTGCTTTTGCCCCCCCTTTGAAGTCCTGTCTCAGTGCTGGGGGCTCAGGGTGCCTCTCCTGCCGTGTTCCTGGCACATCTCGTTCCCTCTGCTGCCACTGAAACCTCCCAGGAGCTGCTGCCCTGCTCCCATCCCACCCCTGTCCCTGTTTTAGTTCCTAACACACGCTGGCTTTGGAGGGAGTGAATTCTGTGTGCTTTGTGAAGCCTGAGCAGAGCCGTGCCCCCGGGAATACCTGATGGCAATTCTTGTGCCCCTGATGGATGCTACCCCAATTCCCTCTCCCTGCAAGAGCTGTGGAGCTCCCTTAGCACTCAGCTGAGCTCAGCCTTCCCCCTCAGCCTCCTTACCTTGATTTAATCAGGTTGTAATTAATCTCTTTCTTCCAAGCAAATTGTTTTTTCCTTATTTACCTGGAGTGCAGCCTTTAATTGGCGCTGGGCTCCACGGGCAGTGTGCTGATGCAGCAGAGCCAAGGTGCAATTCCAGAGAGGGGGGATCACTTCCCAGCTGTCCTCAGCTCTTGTCCTTTCCTGGAGGTGAAGGGAGCTCTGCTGTCACCAGCTGGGACAAGGCTCACTCTGAACCATGGGCTTTGCAGCTCCCCCAGTACCAATTTCAGCTCCCCCCTGGAGCCTCCTTTTCTTCATGGCACTGTACGGTCCTGTTTGAACAAACCCCAACTGGAAGAGAAGGCATTCTCAGAATTAGGGGCTTATCTATTTGATAGGGGTCTGTCTGAGCACTGGGAACTGCCACAGCCATGAATATTGTCTAGGGTGAAATAATACAACCTGAGCTATCCAACAATGAGAACTGGAGAGAGCAGAGCAGCCACGAAACCCTGGCCAATGAACTGAAGTGCAGCTGCCAGAAGTTCAAATGAATTTAAAAAAAAACACCCCGTGTTTTATTCAGTGGAATGAATTACAGCCAAAAGAAGCACAGATTTCACAGAGAAACACTGAACTTTTTGACAATAATAACCAGCTGCAATTTGCCACTCTTTCCTCCTTAAGCCATTCTGGGTCTCTTGGTTGTTGAGGTTTTGCTGAAAGTTGTACCCAGCACGCCTGAAAGAGCCCACCTGAGGGAGCTGGCCCTAGGTCTTGGCTTTAAAGTGCCTCTTTTCCTCTTTGTGCTAATTTTTTGGGTTGTGCAAATTATTCTCCAGTGCTTCCTGCAGGCCTCAAAGAATTCCTTTTCATAGGATTTCTAAAAGGATAACATCCCCTTATTATGGAGCTCCTTAAAATTGCCTAGATGTTCATGTTAGAGGTCTCTTTTAGAGTCCCAATGTGCTGGTTCTGAGCAGAGAGGCTCCCCAAATCTCTGTGGGGCTGAGCACACTCAGAGCACCCCACATTTCCCTCCCAGGCTCTTTCTGCTGGGCAGTTTCCCCATTTCTTCCTAAGAATGATGAAATTCAAGTTTCCCCACCTCTAGCAGATGGAGCCCAATGGATATTTTCCTGGTTTGGGGGTGTTTCCAGGGATCCCCAGGGGCTCAGACATCACTCCTTGCTGCCAAAGGCAGCTGAGCTCCTCTCCAGCTGTGATCTCCTTGCTGGAATTTATTGTGGAGGTAACTCCGTGCTGGCTCGTGGATGGAAAGGATGCACAGCACCTCCTGGGACACTTCAGGTTGGAATGGATCCTTCTGGAGGCCACCTGGGCCAGCCTCACCCAGGTAAGGGCAGATCCTGCACCCAAAGGTGCCCAGATCGTCCCACAAACCGCTGGAGCTCACCAAAGTTCCAGGATCAGTGCCAGCTGCACCAGGAGCTGTTCCCACATCCCCTCTGTCCTAATGGAAGTGCCTGTGGGGGTGCAGGGCTGGGATTTGGGAGCAGCAGTGTCCCAGCAATGCCAGACCAGCTCAGGTACCAGCTCAGAACAGAAAGGGGCTTTACTCAACAGGTGTTTATTTACCCAGCATCTTTCCCAGCTGGAATAATGTCCAGTACAGCTTTCTCATCCCCTCAGATGCCAGTGGGGATTGGGCTCTTACATACAGAGGAAAATTGTTCACATAATCAGTTTTTGAGGGCTTTTGTTGCTAAGTTTTTATTGTATGATGGAGAGTCTATGCTGCTTTAACATTACACAATGTCTCAGCTCCTAATCCTTTCACAATGAAGCAAAGATATTTTGCTTTCTTGAGAGATAACTGGAATCCTGCTTAAAATAAAGCCAAGCCAAACAACAACAACAACAAAACTCTTGTACAGTGAAATTGCAGGAATAACACTGAGGAAGCATTTCAAAAGCAGTAAAACCTCTCCACAAAGGTAACTCCAGCCAGCAACCCCTGTCTGCAGGAAGGGCTTTAAAGTATTTCCATATCTTTAATGCTCTTTTCTTTGACTTTCAGAGCAAGGCCATCTGTGCTGAGCAGCTGATTCTTGTGGTCCCCTGAGTGGCTGCCATAGATAGGCTTCAGAGTGTAAAATAAGGACTAAAACCTGCTGGAAGAACATATTTTTAAACCTTCCCCCTTCCAGATAAAGTTTGCTATAACTAATTTAGCCCCTGAAGGGACAAGTCTATTAGCCCTTTGATAGCTAATTTAATTCCTGCTAATTTATTGTGCTGGATGGGTTGGGAAAACAGATTTAAATTCCTTTTGGGGGATAATAAGAAATCATCAGGGGAACGAAAACACTGTGGAAAAGTAAAATGGTTGAAAGATGAGGCTGAGAGAGCTGGAAGTGCCTCCCTGGCGTGGGTTGTGTGAGGCAATTGGCAGCTTGAAGGGGGATCTGAAGGCAAGTGCAGTGTCTGGGGAGAGGATAGGGTGAAGAACCTGGCTTTAGGGAAAATAAAGTTTTTTAGGCTCATTTGTCCTCTCAGTGTTTAGGCAGCTCCTGCTTTTCACTGTCAGACAAAAAGGCGTGTGATGAAATAGGGGGCAAGGGTTAAATCTGAGGTTTCTTTTCCATAACCCCAGGGATTTATGTCACATATTTGATTTTTATCTGTTGTTCCCACAGACCTTTACCTCCAGGTGAGGCCACAAGGAGCTGATTTGTGCAGCTCCCCTGATGGCTCCTGTTGCTGACTCCAGAGCTGGCACTGTGCTCCCCAAGTGCCCAGCCAGCATCAAAACCAGTATGGAAATCCACAGGGAGATGATTTATTGGCACAGCAGGCTGGGGAAAGGCTCTGCCAGGGAGCTCAGGGAGAGGCAAAGCTGCTCCTCTCTGCAGGACATCCTGCATTTTAACCTGCAGTGCCCTCAGACTCAGCCATCCCACTTCAGCAGGCACAGCACACCTCCACCTCACCAAAATCCACCTCTGGGCTCTGTCTGCTCCTCCCCTGATGAGTTTTGTAGCACCAATCTGATTTGATGGCTGCCACGTGTGAGCAATTTCCCTGCCATAAACCCAGCCAGCAACCACTGCAGCTTCCTGCTCTGGTTAGGCCTGGAGCAGGACAGAATATCAAGGCATGTGGAAACCCTTTTCCTGTTTCCTTCTGTAGCCTTGTCATGGGTTTTTTGTGTCAGTTTTTCTCTCTGTCCCTCTCTTTAAGATGCCGCCATAACAT
This sequence comes from Cettia cetti, assembly GCA_013401135.1. Taxonomy (NCBI): domain Eukaryota; kingdom Metazoa; phylum Chordata; class Aves; order Passeriformes; family Sylviidae; genus Cettia; species Cettia cetti. The sequence continues at coordinate 76,827 of VZUI01039750.1, forward strand.
CATTAGGGAATAACTTGTCTGCCTGGAGCAGAAGGTGCTCAGAGAGCAGAACACACAGAAACAAACCCCACACTTTAAAGGGGTGCTTGCAGAGCTCAGTCACTGCACATTTCAGAGGATTGAGCCCTGTGAGGCTTGAGAGGCTTTCTGCCACCTCAGAGTGCCCTGAAACCTTTGATGCCTTGGAGAGGCTGAGCTGGAGAATAAAGCAGAGATTTATTGAAGGCCTTTAGGGTACACCTGGGGCAGGACAAGAGCCTGACCAGGGCTACACCCAAGGTGGGCACAAAATGGGCACAAAATGAACAAACGGTCACCAGGTCTCCCACTTTGATCAGTTTGGGTCCATTTGCACTTTGGGGTTGAATTGTCCAGTCCCAGCTCCAGGCTGTCAGGTCCCATCCTTCTTGTTCCT
>VZUI01039756.1:0-36578 GCA_013401135.1 Cettia cetti
AGGAGAGGAGAGGAGAGGAGAGGAGAGGAGAGGAGAGGAGAGGAGAGGAGAGGAGAGGAGAGGAGAGGAGAGGAATCCCACCCTTGGTTTGCACCACAAACCCCTGGAGCACACACAGCCCCCTCTGGCAGTGCTCTGGGTGATGTTCAGTGCCAGGTTTGGACAAGCCACGGCTGCCAAGCCCGCCCAGCCCAGCCCAGCTCACCCCAAATCCCACCTCCCCATTCTCAAAACGCTGACTCGCCACCCCTGGAGCCTCCACACGCTCCCTTCCATTTATTCTGCCTCGCTAATGACCTAACAAATGAGGGAGAGTCTTATGTGTGTCAGATGAAAGCTCTGCGATAATGTCTTTAATGTTTTACTTTAATATTAAATTTAATTAGGACAGCGAGGAGATGGGAGGGGGAGAGAAAGGACCGAAACCTGGGAAGTGTCACCAGCAGCTCCTTTCCCACATCTGAACTGGAATGGCTCCCAGCCAGACGAGCAATTACTCCAGGAGCAGACAGGGCCAAGCCAAGCATGCAAGGCCCATATGCTGCTGCCTGGCCCCAGCCAGGGGCTCTGAGGAGCTCTGCACTTCCCCCAGCTCTCCAAGCCACCCCAGAGGCACCTCAGAGCACTGGGATCTCAGGGAAGAGGCCACCCTGGAGTGTCCCTGTGGCTCTCACAGGCCCCAGCAGTGCCAAGTGCCACGGGATGCTCCCGGTCCCTGGGGTCCCTCCGTGCTCTGGGTCTGTGGGAGGATCCAGAGGGAAGCACGTCATGCTCAGAGCCAGCTGCCCTCAGAGGCAGGCAGGACAGCCAGGCCACCACGCTGGGGTGCAGGGACATGGCTTCACCCCCCCAGGGGACAGGGACAGCCCCTGTGACAGCAGGGCTGGCTCCTGGCAGCAGCACAGATGGTCTTGGCCTGGTGTGACACAAGAGCTCCTCTCTAGAGGGGTCCCAAGGCCTGTGATGGTTCCACCAGCACTGCCAGACGTGTCTTGGTGACACAAGTCACCAAGATGGGGACAAAGGCAGCCCCTCAGCCAGGTCACAGCAGCCACATCCTTCACTCGAGCTCAGCACAGGCTTACAGAGCTTGGAGTGCCCGTGACATCCCTGCTGAGCACAGCCTGAACCAGGCTCTCCTTGCTAAAGGACCACGCAATGATTTGGGCTGGAAGGGACCTCAAAGTTCCTCCAGGGTCACCCCCTGCCACAGCAGGGACACCTCCCACTCTCCCAGGTTGGCCTGGTCACCTCAGGGATTCTCTTTTAAAGGCACCTCATGTCCCCAGCCCATCTGAAACCACAGGAGCTTGCAGTAATAGCTGTTGCATATTACATTTACAGAGCCCTTTGTCCAAGGATTACAGACTTTCCAAAACTTAATTAATTAATCTGTAACCCCCCTGCCCTCCATAAGGTGCACTAAATTCTCTGTCAGCATTTCCAGACTAAAGCACTATTTTACAGCAGTTATTAATTGGCTGTAGGTTTCAAGTTCCTCACCCAGGGAAAGATTCAGTTCCTGCCTTCTAAGCACAAAGACCAAGTGAGGATTTTTGGGGCATCTGGGTTTAGGTTCTGGCATTGTTTTGCCTTCCTGACATCAGACACAAACAAACAGGTCAAACCCTGCTCATTCCACAGCTGCCATCAGAAGAGGACAGAGAAATGCAGATCATTAGAGCAGTGGCCATTTCAGCCAGCACAGAAAATCCCATAAATTGTGCAGAGCTGTGCCTGTGGCATCTCATCTGCAGCTGAATCCAGAGGGGTTTGCACAGCTGAGAGAGCTCCTACACCTCAGTATCAATAATCTATTGGTTACACTGAATAACCTTTCAAAATCATCCAAGATCCAGAGGCCTGACAGGGTTGTGTCTGTGGGTCTGTGTGGCACAAGCATCCCTTGCTCTCTGGAGACAGCAGGGGGGTTTTTAGAGGGTGTGGAGAACAGGCACCTCTAGTTTTGTATTTATTGCAAATAATTTTCAGGCCTGGTTGGGAAGTGAAGTGGAATGCACAGCTCAGTCTCTGCTGAAAGGATCACAGGAGAGAGCTGAGACCACAGGGAGCACTTCTGGACAAAGCTGGACTGGGAAAAGGACTGGGAACAGCTGGGAAGGGACTGGGTGGAGGGAAAGGAAAACACCCAAATTTTTGCTTGAGTGGAGCTTGGAACAAGTGAGATAAAGTGCCCTGAGCAGAGGAACCCTCCCTCACCCTAACCCAGCTCGTGGGCCCAGCACAAGGGAAAGGGGCTGAGGGGGTCCCTGCTCTGCCCCAGCCAAACCCCCCAATTCCTTCACGGCCTCAGCTCCAGACCCTGCCACCATGGAGATGCTCCCTCACCACGGAGCAGAGGGTTATGGGCACAGGGTTTAAAAATAAATCAACTTCTGCGTTGTTTTGGAAGCAATCTATGAAAGAGATTTGGTTGTAAAAGCTGTTTTATAAATGGAGGCACAATTATTGTTTGACAATAAAAAACCCAAACAGTTTTCCTATATTTGCTGGGAATAAAACCATTTTGCAGATGTCTTCAGACAGGCTTTTCAACTGCTTTCCGCATCTTAATTTTCCTTTTTAGGTTTTTATTACATTGAAATTAAACTGATGCCTGTAAGCAGTCAAGGGCAACTTTTAACAAGTCTATCACTGCTGAACTTTTCACTGCTCAGATCTCTCACCTCTGCCCAGGAGACTGTAAACAAAGCTCACCCCTTCTCCAGTGCCCCTCCCCTTCCCTGCTGAGGCAGGGATGCTTTTCCAACCCTCTGTGCTTCCAAAAAACCTCCTGGTTTTCACTGTCAGGCACTACTCTAATCCCTCATCCCAACACAGGAGCCAAAAGCCCTTCTGCATCTTTGCTTTTTAGGAAACAAACCCCATCCCATGAGCTGGAATGTAAGGAATAAAATGCAACAGAGAAATAAAGGGGGGGTTTTTTTGTTGTTGTTTTTTGTTTGTTTTTTTACTGACCAGCTTAGACATTGACAGAAAAACCAAAGCTATAAAAACCCTCCTCTTCCGAGGGCAAAATTTTTGCTTGAATGGAGCTTGGAACAAGAAAAGCTTCCTTAAAATACCTTAACAGAGAATCTTAAAGTAAGTGAGCTGTGTCCATCAGGTTTCAAGAGGAATCTGGCCAGGAGCTTTGGTCAGCACCAGGAGAGGAGATCATCCCCACTCCCTCCCCTGCTTTTTTCCCTTCCAGCACCACTGCTCCTGCTTCCCTCCCCAGCAGCACTTGGAGATTTTCTACTCCACATTTAACACTGCAGCAGTGGGGAACATCCTCAGGAGAGGCAAGAAATGCCCCAAAAGAGAGGAGATGGCTGGGCTCAGACCCTCCAAACTCAAACCCTCCATGAGACTAAAAATCCTGCCGCACCACACAGGACCTGCACATCCCCTCCCCAGCCTCCTGCAGGACACAGAAAAGCACATTTCTACCCTGAGCACCTCTTTGAAGTAGCCTAAAACTGCTTTGCAATCGTTTTTAAAAGGAAAACTGCATCTGAAGAGCCAAAGCCACGGAGAATTTCCAATGGGCAATCCCTTCCTGCTGCTGCCCCTCTGTGTTGCCGAGGTTTCCAGCTCTGGCAGGGCAGCTGTGGTCGCTGCAGGCTGGATTAATGTGGCGTGGCAGAGAGGAGCCCAGCACACCTGCTCTAAATAAAGATTTCACTTCTGTTGCTCTATTTATTCTTGTTTCACTCCGTCTAAAGTAAATTCTACACAGGCTCCAAGCTGCTCTTTGCTTATGGGGAAACAATGAGAGCCCCCAGGTAGATCCAAAGCTCAGAATTAGGTAAATAATTAAGTTACCTCAGATACTCTCAGTTAATTCCTGTGGATGGATTAAGTTCCCATTTTCTGGGTTGAAGGTACTGTTGCATTAGCTGGAATTTTTCCACTAAAGGAATCTGCAGACTGTTTGGGGGTTCTGTGGATTAATGAAGCTTCCTGCCATGGATTCTCCCAGGAAGAAGGGAGGCTTTTGTGTATTTAGCACTTTTGTTGGCTCCAGATGCTCTGCCAGGTCTGTGGAGCTACCAACACCTCAGCCCTGAGGACAGGCACCACCTACCAGAAGGTTCCACCAGGTAAAGGAAGCACATTTTGCTCAGCACCTGGAAATTCAGGAGAGGCTCCTCCCAATTTGTGTCAGACAAGCCCCAGTCTGAAGCACAAACAGCATTTTCTGCTTGAACTGGGGGCATTTTCAGCCTCACCTGCACAGGGCAACCAAAAAAACCCTTTCCCAGTTGTTCTGTGCCCACCCAGGGCTGATCCCAAAGCCACAGTGGGGAGCCCCTGGCTCTGCAATATCTGCAATAATCTGCTTTCCTACCCTGACAAATCCTGACATGCATAAAGTGATAGTAGAGAGGCTCAAAGTTTATCAGCAGCACATGTAAAATTGCCTTTTCCTGTTCTGCAGACAGGCAAGGACCAGCTGCTCCTGCCAGGGACCACTCCACAATTCCTTACAGCCAGCAGAGTTTTGTCAGGAACACTTCAGGATGAGCCTTGTCCCTCACCCCTCTCCTCAAACCCCACTGATTTTTCCTGAAGTTTTTCCCCTGCCATGCTCAGGAATCCCTGGGAATTCCCCCACATCCAATTTCTGTTCACAAATGAATTAAACATTCCAGCTTCCCTCGGAGGATTTGATGGGAGTTCGTTTCTACCTCACACCTCCTCTTTGGAGAGTTTTACTGCACATTCCTAAACCTGTACCCAGCCCATCACTGCTGGAATAAAAACAGCAGCACAACCCTGCCTAGCCAGAGCAGCAGGATTTCCAAAAACACAGTGCTGGTACCTGTGGTTTGAGCCAGCCCAGGTACCCAGCAGATGTTGAGGTGCAGCTTGAGCAAAGTCAAATTCTCCATATGGCTCCAAAAGCCACTTTATTTGCATGTTTCTAGGCAAGCTTAAAAGCTCATCAGGGATTTTTCCAGGTGCTCACATCTCTCCTTCCCCCAAGTCTCCAGCAGCAGAATCAGCCTAATTGCACTGCTTTATTTCCTAATAAAAGTGGGGAAAACTTTGTTTCTCTTCCAGCTCTCCAGTGAAACCAGAGCTCAGACAAGTTACACCTGAGCACAGAGAATTACGGACTCAGCACAAGGCAGGTGTTGCAAAACCAACCCCCATTTGAAGCTGAGTAATAAAATAAAAGAATTAAATTAGATTGGTAAGGAAGTTAGTCAAAACAACATTAAATGAATATGGAAAATTAAGAAGAAGAAAATATCAACTCTCCAGAGCTGTGCACCTGACAAACAGGTACCTGCTCAGCACACCCAGCTCTCCTCAGGAGCTGATTCTGCTCCAAATTCACTCCTGCACACCTGAAGTTTGAAGATCTCACTGCAAACCCTGAGGTGACAATTTCCAAAATGGACAATTTCCATGGGAGACCTCACCACACACATCCAAATATCCCCTAACGTGGAACCAAAGGGAAAGAACAAACTTTCCCCCAAGTGAAAACAGCACAAAACTTACCCTCAGGAGCCAGGGGAGGTGAATCCCAAAGCTGCTGAGCTGCCAGGAGCATGTGGAATGTTCTGGAACCCCCTGCCAGGCAAGGCATGGAGATCCCTCCCCTTCCTTTGCCCTCCCATTCCCTTTCCCTCCCCTTCCCTTTCTGTCCCACACCCATCTCCCTGAAGTTCAGTAAGACCACAATATTGGAAATAACTTCCTTTAATAATTTTTAATGAGGTATTTTTTTTTGTAATTAATGGTGAGCATTGCCCACTTGCAGCCAGCACTGGTTGAGTTTCCTCTCAGGCCCTCGTTGATAATTTGATCTTTAAATCATCTTAAATCTTAAGGTTGCTGAAAGCAACGTTGATTAGCTCCAACAAACTGAACCAAAGGGACTTGGAAACCTGGGAATTTAAATTTCTGGCACTTGGAGGGTGTTGGAGCAACCAGGAGATCCAGAGGAGCTCAAGGTCTGGAAAGCTGGGAAGTCCCTGCTGATAAAAGGACTAAAGGATGTGGGGCAGATAAGCAGGAAGAGCAAGAAATCAATAATCAATAATAGAAAGGTGATTGATGAACAGAATTGTGTGCCTTAGAGCGGGTGAAGCTTAGTTCCCTTGTTTGCTACAAATGTATAAATGAGGGGAAAGGTTTTGGGTCGGGGTCTGTGTGGAGCTTTGGCAGCCACACACCCACACCAAGAATAAAATAACGCCTGGCTCACTGACACCACAAAGCACTGCTGGGGAATCCGATTTATCCCGAGGATTTTGGGAACAATAACACGGCTCAGGTGGTCTCTGGCAGGGGAGGCACCTGAGGAGAGGGACCCTGAGGGGGCTCCTCCAGTTTTTTGCTGATTCTGTTGCCCAAATCTCAAATATTTTTTGTTTACTCATTTGCCTGTTTACAATAAATGATGCCATCTAAATGAGAATATTTATTATTATAAACTATTATTTCCTCTGGTGCAGCCCTCCATTCATACCTCTCACTAATTACAAAAAGGGTGTAATTACAAAAAAGCTGGAATCCCACCCAAATTCCAGCCCAGCCCACTCCTGGCTGGCACATCCTTTATTTCTGGCTGTGGAGGGCAGGGATTGCTCCATAATCCCAAACCTTTGTGGGTTCAGGGCTCTCAGCTCTCCCCCTACAGCAACTGAACCTCCCCAAGAAGGAGGCAAAGGTTGGGGTCAGTCTGTGCAGCTTTTTTTTGGGGGTTCAGCTGTTGGTTGTAAAGTGGTGGGTTTGGTGTAAGAGCTGGCCCAGAGCAGACCTTGCACGTTCTTCAGCTTGCAAAAATATTCATTCATAACCAGTTGGTTCTCAGCCCACGGATGGGAAGTTGTGAATCATGGATTAATTCCCAGTGCAGAGCTGAATGGAGAGCACAAGTGAGGTTTGCTTCCCTGCTTTTTCCTTGTTCTTTTTTTTTTTTTTTTTTTTTTTTGTTTTGTTTTTGTTTTTGTTTTCACTGTGTGCAGTGCTCAGGTATTTCAGGAGGCTTTGTTTAATTCCTATTTTTTTGCTGGGCTGCCCAGGTAGGAGCAGTTTCCTGGTGTCCCACAGCACCTGGGGGAGTTTTCCTTGGTGTGGATGGAGCCAGGAGCGTCCGGGGAGCAGAGGCAGCTCCCCACCAGTGATATCTTTGCAGGTAGAGAGCTTAGAGGGGTTTTCTGAAAAATACAAATATTTGTGGAGTCTGTGGCCCATTCCTGGGGGTGCTGAGGGGCTGAGCTGGGGCTTGGTGGCTGTGTTGGTGCCAGCAAGCCCCGGGGGTCTCAGGGCTGAGCAGGGGGCTCAGCCCAGCTGGAGCACTGTGTGCTCTTGTCCCTGCAGGTTCTGGCTCAGACTGGGAGCAGCTGGAGGGAATTAAAGTTTAGGGAGGGTTGTGAGGGGTGTAATATGGAATTATCACCTCCTGTACGTGAGCAGAAACAGTGACCTGGAGCAGAAATGGTCCAGGCTTTACCCATTTCCAACTTTTACAACCTCTGCCATTTCTTGTTATGTCTCCAGGCTGCTCTGAGCCTTCCAGGCCCCGTTCCCACCTCCTCCCTTGCCCAGGCTCCAGCTTTACAAACCCTACGTGGCACCGGAGTTTTTCCCCCTCAACCAGAATTTCTGGGATTTCTTTGCAGGAGTTGAACACGGATGAGAACAGGGCTGCTCTGGTGAATTGCTGTGCTGCTGCACGGTGTGATTTTAGCACTCTGCATCAGGGATTAGCTGCACAACTCCTGTTGCCATAGCTCTGGTCCCTCCGAGACTTAAATGTGTCACATAAACTGAGTGAGGAACACAACCGAAGCGGGAGGGGGGAAAGGTGGACAACAAAGGAGGGAGCCACAAACAAAGCAGGAATCCTTCCCTTCCATTCCAGCCTCGTGAGTCAACATTTACGGTGACAATAATTCTGAGCTGTAAACAGCCAGTGAACAAAAGCCCCGTGTGGGAGGGGGGAAGGCAGGGCTGGAATTCCTTGAGATAGCTCCTCAGGCCTCCTTCAAAGCCCTGCGTGTTCATCAGAGCACTGACAGCTTCCCCAAAGGAAATTGCAGCTCCAGAAAGGTCCAGCAGCCCCGTTTAGTCCCTTGTGCAGTGTGTGCCTGAGTCTGGGTGCCAAAAGCAGGAAATCATTCCCAGTTCCTGGAGTTCCTCACTGCGCTCCCCAGGGCACACTGCTGGAGGAGGTGGCTATAAATGGGAAGCTGCCTGCAATAGTTGGTTGGGTTTGTTTTCTTCCTTTATGGAAGGGAGGAAAAGTCACATTTCAGCCACAAAAGCTTCCCTGGGAGCCTTTCAGAGCAGTAATAAACTGTTCTGTGTGCCAGGGTTTAAGAGGTGCCAGTGCCCACTTGGCTCTTTGGTGAACAAGCAGCTGCTCGGTGCTGCTGTCCTGGGGGCTTTGCTTTGCCTGGAGCAGGAGCCAACCACAGGAAAAGGCAAAACACAACGTGGGGTGGAACCTGAAGGAAAAATCCTGGTGATTCTGGGTAGGTGCAATAGCTGTGACAGCAGGAAAAGGCAGAATTTATTTGTCACCTGTTGCTTGTGTCACCCTCTAAATTTAAAAATCTGAAGTCCTTCAGTTGTATTTTGGAGATCAGTGCAAGGTGAAGTTCTGCTGTTGGAGGTTGTACCTGCCCTGCTCCAGCAGCTTGTCCAGCCAGGGGAGCAGGGATGCACCCAGGGATTGGATTGGAAGCTGAATTGTGGGATTTAGCACGGAAAAAAGCCCATGTGGGGAGCAGCAAGGACAGCAGGAGCCAGGCTGTGGGTCAGTGTGTGGGTTACAAAGAGGGGGAGGCAAGGGATGGATGCAAACTGCTGGGAGCACATTCCCAGCGTGCTGGAATTCCCTCTGGAGCTCTTTATCACGGATCCTGCCTCTCCACCTGTCCCTTCTGCCCTCTGCAGTTTATGGACCTTTCCTTGAGCTCTCCTGCTGAGAGAAAACCTGTCAGAAAACCTGTCTGAAAAGCCCAAGGGTCAGAGGAGTTAAAAATCAGGAATGTCTTTGGGGAAAAGAGAATAATGAAAGTGATGAGGCTCAATTGCCTTCAATCCATTTGGCTTTTAATTCCATGATAATGGGCACCAATTAGCTTAAGGAAACACTCATCTTTGAAATATTCATCGGGATGCTGGAAAATTGGCTTCATCTTCCTGGGGAGGAATCTGAGGAAAGGGCTGTGTTGGGGTTTTTAATTTCAAAGAAAAGGAGGGGCGGATTTTAGTGCCACGTTTCCACTGTTCCAAATATATTTCTCCTGAAATCAGAGTCATCTTTTGTAAATGCTGCTTCCCTTCCGGAATGGCTCCATCCCAAGGCAAAGTCTCCCAGTTTATTGGCAGTGTGGGGGTGGAGTTGGGTGATTTATTTATCTGCTTTGATGCAGGACCCCAGAACGTGGAGCAGAGGAGGACAAAGTGTTCAGGCTGAGTTTTTAAAGCCTCATTTCCACGACTCCCAGGTGAGCTGGGAAGTGATGTCCAGTGCTTGTATTGGGCAGGCAGCTTCTGGTTTAGTCCATTTTTCCTTTCCAAAATTAAAGTCTGCTCGAAAATATCCTTCCAAAGGCTGGGCTCCTGTGTCCCCTCACCTTGGTGCTGCAGACAACTTGGATGTTCATCAGCAGCTGCCTGAGTTCAGCTCCCAGCTCTGTGACAGTCTCAGACAAACCTGGGAGGGTCCATCTGAGGCAGGATTTGTTCCTCCCCTTCAGCAAAAGCCCCCCAGAAAATATCACTGTGAGAGGGTCTTTCCCTGAGCCTCATTCCTTCCTAGCAGAGCTGCCAGAGGAGCAGCCAGCCACCTTCCTGTGAACCTCACCTGAGTGAATCTGATACATTTGATTTGTGTTTTCCATGCAATTTTCTAATTTAGCTCCCTGCAGCCTTGGGCTGCTCTCCCTGTTACAGTATTTAATTGAAATAAAGGATGTGCAACCCCTGTTCTGGTTGGACTCTCACCTGGGGGTCTCTGTGCAATAGAAATAATAACAATAACTTCAATTTGTGGTTTGGAGTGAGTTGCTTTGCACTTCTGCAGCGCTGGATATTGGGAGGGAATTCCTCCCTGTGAGGGTGGGGAGGAGCTGGGATGGATTCCCAGAGAAGCTGTGGCTGCCCCTGGGTCCCTGGAAGTGCCCAAGGCCAGGTTGGACAGAACTTGGAGCTACTTGGGACGGTGGAAGTTGTCCCTGCCCATGGCAGGAGGTGGAATTGGATGAGCTTTAACCTCTTTTCCAAGCCAAACTATTCTGGGATTTCCAACCCAGGCTATTCTCATCCTCCCTGCTGCCCCTGCCTTTGGAAATGAAGCTGGCACTGTCAGGAGGAGCAGCTGTGACCAAGGGAGGAGGAACAGGACCCTCACTCATCTCCCCTCCAGGACAACATCCCTGCCTGGGCGAACACAGCCCCTCTCCTAATTGAATCCTCGCTTTTCCCTTGGCTGCAGCTTCGTTTTCAGCCAGCAGAGCCAGCCCAGGACCTGCAGCACCTGCACATTTACACCTTGTCCCCATCGCAGCTCCTCGTGCCCGAGGTGAAGGCGGGCAGGGAGGTGATAATGGAGCTCCTGTTACCCAGCCCCGGGTGAGCACTGAGGGACGAGCTGGGTGGAACAGCGATGCTGTTGAGAAGCTTCCCCCACCCCTCCCTTCCTCCAAATCATATATTTTTCAAGTTCACATCAATTACTTCTGTTTCCAACTGGATAAATTTGAATGAGACGCCTTTCTGTAATCTGCTGACAAGACAGTGAAGCATTTTTTGTTAGCACCTCCTGATGCCATCTAAATTGGGTGTTTGCAGGGAAGAAATGTAGCGTGCAGTTAGGAAAGATGAAAAAACAGAGGAAGGAAAGGAAGGGGAGATGTAATTTCGAGCCTGTGTTAAGGTGGGAGTGCAGGGAACACGAGGCTGCAGCTGGGTGAGGTGTGGAGGAGAAACAAAAGGGTCTGAGGCTTTGTCTGGCTCCTTCTGGTGGAATTCCTGAGAGGGTTGGAAGGACCAAAGGGAATATTCTTGCTAAGAGGAGAGGTAGAAGTGTCTGCACCCTCTGCTCTGGGTAGCACACATGAATAACCACCAGAAGTGTGGTATGGTCAAAATACACCTGGATTTGGGCAGGTGTCCATGAGTAATTTTCTTAACCTAAATTCATAATGGATAAGGGAGGAAAAAAGAAAAAAAAAAAAAAAAAAGCTTGATGTAAACAGTTGGAGATTGCATCCTTCACTTTCTGCCAAGCATGGCTGTGCCTGGCTCAGCCTGGGGAGCTGCCTTGGCAGTGGGTGTGTTTGTAACGTGTTTTCAGTGCTTTTCTCCAAAAAAGATGCAGAGCTGCCTGTGATGGACGTGGAATGGTGAGGGAGCAGGTCCAGGGAGCTGTGCAGGGCATCCCCTGCCTCTGCCACCTCACAGAGCACCTCCGTGGTGGAGATGACACCTCTGGGGGCAGGAGAAGAGAAGAGGTGAAGTTAAAATCGTGGCAGAGCGTTGCTACAACAACCTCGCTCTGCAGCAGAGATTTGCCATAGCAATAAACTTTAACAAGAGGGATTTGGGATCGGTGTGTTCCTCATAAATCCTCTCCTGGCTGTCTGCTGCCGAGGCTTTGGGGAGGGGGAGTGAGAACAGATCTCCCTCGGCCTCAGGGAGCAGCTGGAGAGACCCCATGGCTGAGGAGGGAACTTAAAATCCCCAAATCAAAGCAGCTGCAGGGTGAGTGCAGCCACTGGCACCACCCCAGCCCTGCCTCCTGGAGAACACTGCACAAAGTGAACATTTGGGTGAAAACCCAGCAGAATTCCTGCCATCCAAGCTCCTTTACCTGGCTCCTCATCATGTTCCATGTTGCTTTTCCTTCATAACATCCTTCTGTGCAGAGCTTTTAATGTGAGAGCACATGAACTCACCCCATCCCTGTTTTAGGCACTGGGAGCTGCCCCAAATCCTTCTGTGTGCTCTTTTTTGGGGCTTTAGGGGTGGCTGTTGGTGGCTGGCAAATTAGGAAGAGCCTGTTGAGTCACCCAGCTGCGAAATTTGAGTTGGGCAGCAACATCTCAATGGGTGTTTAACCAAACTCTGGTTCCTGCATGGAGCTGAAAGGCTTCTCAGTGGAACTAATGATGCTTGTTAGGCCTGACACAGTCACTTTTATAATGCTGAACAAATAGCAGTGAGATTTTAATTTTCTTCCCCAATTATGATTATGATACTGGAAAACTTAATCCAGGTTTGTTTATCTGGAAGGAGCTCAAGTATGGCGAGGACATGAGCAGCAATCAGAGCACCAGCAGCAGCTTCAGCTGGGGAAGCTTCGCTCTGTCCCTCAGGGTTTGGAGGGGTGAAATGCAAACGCTTTGGGAGCTGATTTCTTGGCAACAGGATTGTTTTTATTCCTGTTTCTTCAGGGTTTTTTCCTCGTGAATTCCAAGTTGGAAGCTGAGACTGATTGATGGGTTGAAGTGATGCTGATGGAACAATCACTGGAGAGTTTAGTTTTTCTCTTTCTTTGCAGCTACCCAAGGCCTGGAGGAGAATCTGTTGCCTGAAAGGAGGAGTGTTTTGTGTTTTACCTGTCTCAACAACCTCCCATCGAGCTCCTCTTTTGTGATTTCAAGCTGCAGCGAGCTGGGAAACTTTGCAGCAGTTCCATGCAAATCCATCCTCCACTCTTCTCCCCAGGTTATGGAAATAGCAGAGGAATTGTCACACGTCCCAGAGTGGCAGAGCTGGCAGCAGCACTGATGTTCTGAGGGGAAAATGTGAAGTGGGAATTCAGGAAGCCCTTGAAGAGGTTGGGTTGGGCCGTTGGTGCTGTTTGGATTCCCTACACAGAACTTCCCACCTTTCCTGCAGGTTTCATTTGAAAATGGGGAATCTGTGCAAGGAGCAGGGGGAGATGAGCTGGGAGGGGGCTGTGGGAAGGGCAGATTGCACAGCTGGCAGCAGCCAGCTCAGGCTGCCACTCCAGCCACAGCTGGGTGATGTCTGGGGCAGGGACAAGGGAAACCTGAGGGTATCAAACCCGGGCTCCGTGCAGGGAAAGGAGGAGGCTGAGGAGTTTCAGAGCTCGGTGTTTTCCCTCTGTTGCACGAGGCACCAGTTGCAAAGGGTGATCCTGGGATTCCCAGCCCTGCTGCCTCCTTGCTCCAGCTTCCTTCCCTTCCTCCCATGCTCCTCCTGCAGCCCTGAGGAGGAAAACACGAGGTGAAAAACACATGAAAAATTCAAGGAATATTTTGTTGATCGTCAGAATAAACCCCCATATGTTCATGTGGTTATTAGGAGCAGTTGCAGCAGCTCCAAGCCATGAGGGAGAGGTGGGGATGTGTTTCTGTGGTGGATGTGGAATTGAAATCCCTCTCCAGAGCAGTGCTGGAGTGCAGAGGAACACGAGGCAGTGGTGCCATGTCTTGTAGAGATTTGTGGCTCCACACCTTGGGTGTCCTGCAGTGTGTGAACAGCACCTGGCTCAGAGTCTGGGCCCTCTGTGACCTCCTGTAACAGAGGGTGAGATGTGGGGCAGAAGTGCACCCACCAAATCCAGTCCCTCACTCCCCTCCACAGCTGGACTGGGGAGAGGAAATTTAATGAACAGTTCATGAGTTGAGGTAAGGACCAGGAGAGATCACTCATCACGGGCAAAACAGGCTCTAATTAGAGATATGAAGTCAATATATTGCTAACAAAATCAGAGCAGGATAATGAGAAATAAAATAAACCTGTAGAAACACCTGAGGATCTCCACATTCCCGTGGATTTCCAGGGGCTGTGGGGGATCTGTGCATCCCTGTGGATCTCCACATTCCCATGGATCTCCAGGTGATCTGTGTATCCCTGTGGATCTCCACATTCCCATGGATTTCCAGGGGATCTGTGTATCGCCGTGGATCTCCACATTCCCATGGATTTCCAGGGGATCTGTGCATCCCTGTGGATCTCCACATTCCCATGGATCTCCAGGTGATCTGTGTATCCCTGTGGATCTCCACATTCCCATGGATTTCCAGGGGATCTGTGTATCCCCGTGGATCTCCACATTCCCATGGATTTCCAGGGGATCTCTGTATCCCTGTGGATCTCCACATTCCCGTGGATCTCCTGAGGTTGTGGGTGGGTCTCTGCTTCCCCAGGGGCTGCAGCTGCCTCACCATGGTCTTCACCCCAGCCTGCAGAGGAGTCCCAGCCCTGGAGCAGCTCCAGTCCCTCCTTCCCCCCCACCCTCAGTGTCTGCAGGATTGTTCCTCTCATGTTCTCACCCCACTCTTCTCTGGGTGCAATTCCAACCGTGCAACAACGTTTTATTTCCATTTCTTTAATCTGTTATCCCAGAGGTGTCCCCAGCATTTCTAAGTGGCCCAGGCTTGGCCAGCAGCACGCCCACCCTGGGAGCCTTTGGAGCCAGCAGGGATTGGCTCTGCTGGACCTGGAGGAAGCTTCTGGCAGCCTCTGACAGAAGCTGCTCCTGCAGCCCCCCTGCTACCAAAACCCAGGGCATGCAAAGCCAATCCATTTCCCTTCAGATCTCTTGAAGTGACAGAGTTTCAGCACTCCCTCGGGGTTGCTGGAGCTGTTTGGACTCCAGCATGGACAGAGCTTCACCTGCTGCAGGTGGGCAGTGTCACATGGGAGTGGAGTCACTTCAGTGCCTCAAACCCTACAAGCATTTGGGGTCCTGGAGCCCTCAGTGCCATCAGAGCTGTGCTTGCCCTGCCAGCTCCAAGGCAGTGGGGTCATTGTTTGTTTGGGGTTTTTTTCCTGGGCATTTGAATGCCGTTCTTATCACCTCACGTTTTCCTTTTTTTCCCTTTTGTAGAAGGAATGTAAGGCTGAGGCAGAGACAAGGAAACACCTTGTTCAGAGTGTCACTGCTGCTTGTGCTGAGCTGCTGTGCCAAAGGCAAAGCCAGGGCGAGGAGCTGCCTGGAATAGTTCCCTGTCTAATGGAAAGCAGAGGGATGTGGCTCCTGATGGGAAGGAGGAGATTGCAAGGTGAGCAGAGCACCGTGAAGGTGCTTCTGAGCCTCTCTCACAAGATTTGGATGTTTTCTGTGCAGCTGCCCAAAACAAATGTTTGCCTCCCCCAAATGGGAGCTGCCCTGTTCCTGCTGGAGAGAATGCCCACGCTGAACCGTGTGGGAGGTGGAAGGTCAGAGCATCCCTGGAGTGGCCAGGTGGCTGAAGGTTACCACAAAATCCACAGGAGTTCCTTCTCCTCGGCGTGGCAATCGATGCTGTGCAAGGAGCCAGATCCCTGCTTGTAAATCAGCTCAGCCTGTAATATCTGTCAAGTGTTTGGGGACACCTGGCTATCCATGCTGGATAAATGTCAGCTGTTATTACAGTTTCTTGCTCGGGTTATTGATTTCTCTCCTGCTGCTCTCCCTGGGACGGAGCCATTTGAGGGCTTTTGGTGGATCAGCTCTTCCTCCTTCAGCTCATCTTGCAAACTTTGAACCCTGAAGGGCAGGGTTGTTGTCAGGTCTCATAATTCCCACTCCTGGAAGAGTCCAAGGCCAGTTGGACAGGGCTTGGAATAACCTGGGATAGTGGCAGGTGTCCCTGCCCATGGCAGGGGGTGGAGCAGGATGGGATTTAAGTTCCCTCCCAACCCAAACCATTCCAGGATGATTCTGTGTTAAACAATCCCTGCTTTCCAGAGCCCAGGAGGTCAAGCACTGCCCAGCCCTCGAGTGCATCCTGCCAGGGGCACAGCATCTCCCCAGTGACCCTCACAGCCACGTTCTGTGTTCTGCTTCTCCCCCAGTGCACACATCCACACCCACTTACCCTTTATCCCAGAGATTCTCTCCTGTTTGAGTGGAAATATGTTCAGCTCTGTTATTTCAGCCTGAAGGACAAAGTTATCATTCTGTCTCCCAGCAAATGCACTGCCCTCACCTTTCAAAGCTCAGCCATGAAATGCAAACCTTTGACAGGATCGGATCCCCAGGAGTCCCTGCAGTGTTTTAGCTTCGCTGTAAAAGCTGCCTCGGTTAAAGGGGAAAAATAAATTTATTATTCTCTCCTTCCAACTCCAGAAAGTCTCCCCTGCCCCCCTTTTCCCACCTGCCATGATATCAAGAAACTTTCCTCGCTACTGTAGAAAATGTTCAGCTTTTAAGGGCAGAAGGGCCCAGCTGTGATTATTTAGTCAGGATTTATTGAAAACACCGATGTGCAAATCTTGCTTTTCCTAAATCAGCTGCACCAAAGGCAGAAAGACGCTGGGTGTGCTGGGTGGAGATGGATGTGCCTCATTAGCAGGGCAGCTGTTGGAGAGACCCTGGTTCTTCTGAAGCCTTTGCTGCCCTTCCCACGGCACAGGAGTGCTTTCCAAGCGCCAGCAGCCCACAAAGTGCTCCCTCTGTTCTCTTCCAGCCCTGCTATCAAAGCTTTTTTTTCCCCTGGTCCACATGAAGCATTTTTGGGGTTACCTGTGGGCAGGTCTGGCTGGTGCTGGAGTGTCACTCCTCACAGTAAGAACTCAGCTGCTGTAAATTGACTGTGTGGTTGTGGCAGGGGATGTTGTTGATTTATAGACTGAAAGTCTGGCGTGCTCATCTTTTTAATTAGCATCAGATCCTTGCCTGGGAGCCTCCTTGCATCAACATGTTGCTGTGCCAGGTGCTTTGGAAAGGCAGCAGAAGAGACTCCAGGTCCCCAAGAAGATGCAGTCTGGTGCAATTAGAGGGGAGAGCTGCCTGTGTCACATCTGCTCACAGCTGCAGCCCTGAGAACTGCCCTGAATTTCACCCAGATAAATCCTGGAACCAGCACTTCCAAACCCCGACCTGGCTGTGCTCAAGCTGCCTGATTTAAAGCCTCAAAGCTAAAATTTAGCTCCAGCTGTGGGGGTGTCTTGGAGAGCCAGGTCAGGACCAGAATCAGAAGTAGTTCTGTGACTGTTTGAGGTTCAGTGCTGGGCCTGGCGTTAATTTATTTATCAATGAAGGGGCAGGAGCCTCCCCAGCGAGTTCTTTGGTGACACAAAACCAGGAGGAGAACCCCGGGGTGCTGGAGAGGTGGGCACAGAGGAACTGTCTGGAATTCAGCAAGAGGAAAAGCAGATCCTACACCAGGGGAAGAAAAACCCCAGGAACCTGGACGGGCTGGGGGGAGAACAGGAGCTGCGTGATCCTTCCAGCCCTGGTGTGATTTTTGTCTGTTAACAAATCAGTTTTTGGGCAGCACAAAGAGGGATTGAGGCAGAGACTGAAGCAGAAATAACCTGTCCCAGCTGTCAGGTAGCAGCATCCCACCTGCTGCGCCTGTACCCGAGCTGAGCTCCTGGCACAGCAGCCCCAGGGCAGGCAGGGAACTCCATCCAAAGCCAGGACAGGGAAGGGCAGTCGTGTTCACCTCAACGTGACTGAGACACACTTTATGGGTTTCTTTCTGATTGCACTGGGAGCAGGGGGCAGTAAATCGCTGGATTTTTATATCTTGTGCAAAAGCTGACATTGCTAAAATATCCCATTATCGCAAGCTGCCATAAATGAGCTCTTCCAAGAGCCACAGCTGGACTCTGAGGGTGGAAGCAAAGCGATTACCGGAAGCCATGAGCTGCTCCTGGAAGAGCAGTGGGAAAGTCAATAACTTATTAGCACCAGTTTCTGGATTATCTGGTTTCCTGAAGTGTCTCCGTCCCCCACTGCTCGACTAAACGGGGTTTTTGTTATGCAAAGCCACGGATTGTCAGCCCCAGTTTGCTCCCTGCAAAGAGCCGCTGTTTAAGGGAGTGAGAACAGGGCTGAGAAATGCCAAAGGCAGCGAAGTCACAGCTCGGGGTTGTTTGAAATTCGCCTCTGTTCGCCCTCTCGGTGAGAAATGGTTGAAGAAAGCGAAACGTCGTCAAAAAAAAAAAAAAGGACCCAAGGCAGTTAGAGCTGATCCGTGTGTGTGCAGAGCATGAGGAGAAAGTTCTGGTGGGGAGGGATGAGGAATTTGTCATCCTTGGGTGGGGAGAAGTCCCTGCAGTTCTTCACCTTGGAGTGGGACCAGGCAGGCAAGTGTCGCCCTGTTCTTTTCAGCCTTCTGATACTGACATGTTTGTAATGGAGTTTCTCAGGGAGTTTCACGTAAACAATGTATTGTTATTGTAACCATCGCTTCTTGTTGACATTCCTCTCTTGGAGAGGAGAAATTTGATGAGCTTCTAGTTTGGCCAGCGTGGTTGGGGAGGTGGCAACCTCATCCTCCAATCCATGGTTACTGCCAAAAATCTATATAAACCAAAGCAGAAAAATAAACTTCTTTCCTTTTGCCCTGATGACTTGACTGTGTGCTGTCGTTCATTTTGAGTCCTGTAGCGACAGTCAAGGGAGAAAAATGATTTTTCAAGTCCTGAGACTTGAGGGACAAGAGGTTCAGTCCCAACCTTCCCAGAACCTTCCCAACACTTCGTGCAGGTGTTTTGGCCGCTCTGGGACACTCTTGGGAGCTGTACAATGGTTGTAGACAAGGAAAGAGGAGCTTGGTGCTCGGAATGAATTTCACACGAGGAATTCTCCCTTTGCTCCTTCACATGCACTAAATTAATTTACTTATTTGATGGACCATAATGTCTCTGTCACCACTAAAGCAGGATGTACACAGCTTTATAGAGATGTATTTCCTGCACCATTAAACCACTCTCCCTGTGACAGAGCCTGTGAATAAGTTCCAAGAGGTAACCTCAAATGTTTTAGGGCACGGCATTCTAATAAATACATGTGGAAATCTGCCCTTGGAAAATCTTTAGGATGCAGCAGATTAGAAAGGAGGGCAGTAGGTTGGGGAGGAAAAGGCTGTTAACAAATTGGTTTGAACGTTCAGCACCTCTGCTGCTGTTCCTCTGCTCTGAGTACACATGGCAGCGTAATTTATGTCCTGGAATTACAATCCATATGAATTAGCCTGGCACAAATAGATCATTTCCTAATAATAATGACGAGCTGCTTCAAGGAATGATGATGAGAACAGCACTTTCTTATGTGTTCTGCTTTACTGCTGAGTAATTATCTAATCATTTCCTTGTAGGGATGTAAAAGGGGGTTTATTCCCCCCCTATAAAGCAACAAGTGCTTTTTGGAAGCTATGGTGAGAAACAAAGACCAGAAATAACAATAATAGGTGCATTTCTGTGCTGGCACCCCAGGGAGAGTGCCCTACCCAAGTCAGGCTTTAAGGGAATGTCCAAGTGGGGAAATCCACGCTGTGGTTTGGGGTAAATTCCTTTTCTTTCACTTCAGGCGTGAGAAACTTGGTATTTATTGCAAGATGTGATCACAGGATGCTTTGGGTTAGAAGGGACCTTAAGGATCATCTCCTTGCACCCCTTCCATCCTCTCGTGGGCTCCTTCAGGCACTGGGAGGCCAAAATTAGGACACCCCAAAACTTCTGTTTCCCATTCTGAGCAATCCCAGTTCCCTCAGCCTTTTGATTTGCAGCCCAAGTTCCATCTCTGAGCTGCCTGTGCTTCGTGCAGCACCAGGCCCAGAGGTTCAGGGAAAGATTGGGCTTCCAGGTGGCTCTGCAATATTAATTGTCGAGTTGCTAATTAGTGGAGAAAAGCAGATTTTTCTCTCAGTTCTCCCTGTCTGCCTCACCTGTTGAGCTCCAGGTGCTCGGTGAGTGGAGCTGCCTCTCCCTCTCCCACCCCTGGGGCGGACCTTGCATAATTCCCTTTGACTGCCTGGTGTTTCCATAGTAATGAGTGACGATTAAGAAACCTTCTTTGAGCCGTGTTTAATCCTGGGGAGCCCTGGCAGGGCTGACGATCAGAGGGGTCTGGTGAGCACCCCAGTGCTCGCATCCTTTCCTTTGCTCGGGAGGTGCCAAAATCCTGGCTGGAATCCCGGGGGAGCCGTCGCTCTGTGCTGCTCCAGCCCTGCCGCTCTTCCCACCCTTTGCTTTGCTGCTTTTTGAGGGTGTTATCAGCATTTTTAGACTCCTTCAGAGGTGATTGGTGGGGGAAACCACGAATTTTCCATCTGCAGATACCCCTTGTCCCGGGGATGGGACTGACTCCAGTGCCTGTGTGTGGTTACACCGGTCCTTAAACACTTCCAGTATTGGAATTTGCAAAATTGCGAAGTGATTCCCTCCAAAACATGGGGGGTTTTGTTTGGTTGGTTTTTGTTTGTTTGGTGTTGTGGGTTTTGTGGGTTTTTTGGTTTTGTTTTTTTGGTTTTTTGTGGGGTTTTTTTGTGTTTTTTTTTTTTTTTTTTTGTGGTTTTTTTGTTTGTTTGGTTTTGGGGTTGTTTGTTTGTTTTTCTTTTTTTTGTTTGTTTTATTTTTGTTTTGGTTTGTTTTTTGGTTTTTTTTTTGCTTGGTGGCTGTTACAAAAACCATTTTCAGCAGGTTTTTTACCCCATTCCTCCCTCTTTGCAGCTGTCACTCGAGCACAAGCTGCATGTCTCCTGTGCTGCTGCCAATTTATTGCCTCCCCGAGGTGCCAAAAACCCCCTCCAAAGCCTGCCCGGCGTGGAGGACACGACCCCCACGTGCAGGAGGGGGTGCAGGAGAGCAGCTCCCAGAGGTTTCCATCACTTGTTTAACCTGGTGGCCCTCGAGCAGCAGCGGAGAGAGAAATGCCTTCTCTGGGGCTGTGCCCTTGTGGATAATTACCTGGAGGTTGCTGCCGAGTGCAGGGAGGGAGGGAGGAGAGGCTGCTGCGTGTCAGAAGCTGCTGAGGTGGCCGTTGTCACCGTGCTGGGGGGCACAGCACTGAAATCATGTCCCAAAAACCTGTTGACACCATTACTAAAACATCCTAAATGAGCAGAAGGAGCCGGCTCTGCCCTCAGCCAGGCAGAAGTGCTCTGGGTTTTGTTTTTCGGTGTTTGTGGTTTCTCTGCACAGCCCTCGGTGCACTGCCACTCACACTGCCCGTGCTGAGAAGACAAAAAAAAAAAAAAAAAGGGGGAAAACCAGGGAAAACTGAGTGCTGGAGGCACAACAGGAATCCTGTAGGGCAGGACTGGGAAGTTCAGGATGAGGACTTGAGGCGTGAGGTGGTGATGATGATGTGATTTTAAGGGATGTGAGTTTATTCAGGCAGTCATTAATCCCTATTTAGCCCCCTCACCGCTGCTCTTGCTCAGGACTGCCTTGGGGAATTACATTTTTTGGAGCAGGGTTTGTTCCATCCCAGGTACTGACGAGGCAACTCCTGTTGGAGAGGTGCTGATGGACCAACACATTTCATTTCCCTTGATTCTATGAAAGAAAGAAAAAAAAAAAAAAAGCCCTGCTGAAAGGCCCTGGGCAACTTTGTGTGATTGAAACATAAAATCCATCACAATAAAAAGCAGCCGATGTATCCAGGAACGTGCATTAACCGAAGCAAGCACTCTGAAGCCTTTCAATGACACCAAATTAACAATACCAAACCCCAGCGCTGGGTGATGAGCTGCCTTCATTGTGAGCCGAGTACATCTCCACATTTACAACCTCGCCGTGAATTGTGCTGCTCTTGCCTGTGTGGGCTCCTAATTGAGATTTGAACTGCTAGATAACTATTAGCATGCAAATCAGAAATAGTGGGAATAATAATAATAATAATACAAATGTTCTTAACCTACTCAACTGCTGGAACAATACTGCAGACAGAGAAGGATGATCCTGCAAGTGAGGTGGCTTCTGGATGTGAAGATTAGAGAACAAAAATACACTTGGCTTGCCTGGGTGCTTGTTATTTTATTATATGTTATTCTATATATTATATATATATAAATTATGTAATTTTTTTTGAGCTACATGAGCTGCTCTTGTTGCTGTACCCCAGATAATCTGTGCAAATGCCACAGCACAAGTGAGGAAGAAAATTATTTTGAATTCTCAGCCTGATTAACCCTCTATGTGCCAGCAGAGAGGTTTGTTTTTAGTGGCACTGCTGCTACGCTGGGATTCTCTGCAGCATTTTTTATTTCTGTGGCATTATTTACTGGTGTAATTAGAAAATAAAAGGTCACGCCAGCTAATAATTTGTTTCCTGATGTATCAAAGCTTCTAACACAGCCGGGGTGAATTATATTTGTCCAATAGTCATGAATTATTGGTGAAACATTTCAGACTGACTTGCTGGCCTGAGTGTCAGGGTCAGGCCTTTTGTTTCCTTCTGTTTCCTTATATTTTCTTCTGTTTCCCTCTGTTTCTTTCTGTTTGCTTCTATTTCTTTCTATTTCTTTCTGTTTTCTTCTGTTTTCTTCTTTTTTCTTCTATTTCCTTCTGTCTTCTTCTGTTTCCTTCTGTTTTCTTCTATTTCCTTCTGTTTTCTTCTTTTCCCTTCTGTTTTCTTCTGTTTCCTTCTGTTTCCTTCTGTTTTCTTCTGTCTCTTTCTGTTTTCTTCTCTTTCCTTCTATTTCTTTCTGTTTTCTTGCTTCCTTCTATTCCCTTCTGTTTCCTGCTCTCTGTTTCCTCCACTGGCTGGGCATGAACTGGATCTTCCCAAACCTCCCTCCTAGTGCCCAATTCCCCCAAACCTCCCTGCTCCTCACCCCCAGGAGGGACAGAGGGAAATGGGAAGGAGCTGCCCAGGGGGGTTTGGAGTCCCCATCCCTGGATGTGTCCAAGGAACCCCTGGAGGTGGCACTGAGTGCTCTGGGCTGGTGACAAGGTGGGGATGGATCACAGGTTGGGTTTGATGACCTTGGAGGGCTTTCCCAGCCCTTTCTGTGAAATGAAGTCAGAGTTGCTCCACGTTGGAAGTTCAATTTTAGGAACTCGTGTTTATCTGCTGCTGTAAATGGAGCTGCCAGCCTGCCCTGGCTGCAGCCAGGATCTCCCCCTCTCCCTCACACCATTTTCCTGCCTTTTCATGACGTGTCCACCCCCTTCAGCCAGGGAGCAGGATTATCGTTCTTATTTTGTTACCAACAACAGCATGAGATTTCTCAAGGCCCTGCAAGCAGCGTTTGGCCGATCACTTTGTAAGTGATTGGGTTATGGTGAATTATGGAGTTCTTTCTTTCTGCTCCCAGCAGATAAAAATACATTTCCTCGGAGCTAATCTCGGTGTAAAACCCAAATCCTGTCTCCATCTGTAATGTGTGATGTGATTTGAGCAGGGGCTGACAGAGAAGAGCCTTAATGAGAGGAGCCATCACCAACGCCAGATTTTGGGGCTGGTTCTTCTCCCTCTGAGGGCCTGAGAGAAAACAGGCAGAGATTTGATGGGCCCAGTTACAGAGGCTTTGACAGAGGAGCTGAATTCCTGCAGTCACTTGTGGAATGTTGGTTTGTCAACACCAATAGCAGCAGCTCCAGCAGAGTGCCAGC
Source organism: Cettia cetti (assembly GCA_013401135.1). Lineage (NCBI taxonomy): Eukaryota > Metazoa > Chordata > Aves > Passeriformes > Sylviidae > Cettia > Cettia cetti. The sequence goes on from VZUI01039756.1 coordinate 23,287, forward strand.
CCAGCCGGGGGATTCTACTCCAGGCACGTCCTTGGCCGTAATCCCTTTGCTCAGGGCTGAGGTATAATTACACATAATTAAGTGCAAGGGTATCAGACCCCCCTACAGAGCCTGTGCTGCTTCATGCCAGCGCTCTGTGAATTTCTCAAACACCTCTGCAATCACCTCTTGCTTTGTCTTCTTATCATCAGGATTTAATATGAGGACTGGCAAGTGAGAAACTCACCCTCTGCTCCCCCCCTTATTTGTTGTCATGCTTGAATTAAAGTGGGGGGTTTTGAAAATAAATACAACTTTAAATTGCATTTTATTTTCTTACCAGCTGCTAACTCTCCGAGACCGATTGGGAGATCAATTATCACAGCGGTGAATAAATCTAATTTTTCAATATAATTTACGGTAATTCCATATCCTCTGCCCGAGAAGGAAATAGTGCTGGCTGGTTTCCAACACAGGGCTTGGAAAGAACTTCAGAAGAATCCTCACAGAACCAGCAGCACCCTGAGCTCCAGCAGCCAGGACTGCCCGTGGTGCCCAAGGTGGGAAGGGCTGGATTTGTGTGCTCCAAGGAAAATTCCCCTGGAAAATTCTGGAATCGGCTTTGGGGAGAGAACCACAGTGGAATTCTGAATATTTGCCCTGGTTTTGTGGGGGATTCTGGCTTTTGGGGTGTGAGGACTCTCTGCTGGACTGGGCTGAGCTCTGGATCATTATCCACGTGTGGGATTCATCCCTGTGTCTCTCTTCAGTGGCCAAAATAAGGAAGATGCTGCATGTACTCCTCTGGCCAGATGGGCTCAGGGCTTCAGCACAGGGCTGACCCTCTGGAATGTGGGAATCACATGAGGAAGGTCAGCTGGATGGCAAATGCAGCTGATATCACATCCCAGGATGGCAAATCTGGCTGATATCACATCCCAGGATGGCAAATCTGGCTGATATCACACCCCAGGATGGCAAATCTGGCTGATATCGCATCCCAGGATGGCAAATCCAGCTGATATCACACCCCAGGATGGCAAATCCAGCTGATATCACATCCCAGGATGGCAAATCCAGCTATCACATCCCAGGATGGCAAATTCAGCTGATATCACATCCCAGGATGGTAAATCCAGCTGATATCACATCCCAGGATGGCAAATCCAGCTGATATCACATCCCAGGATGGCAAATCCAGCTGATATCACATCCCAGGATGGCAAATCCAGCTGATATCACATCCCAGGATGGCAAATCCAGCTGATATCACATCCCAGGATGGCAAATCCAGCTGATATCACATCCCAGGATGGCAAATCCAGCTGATATCGCATCCCAGGATGGCAAATCCAGCTGATATCACATCCCAGGATGGCAAATCTTCCCTGGATCCCACCTTAGTCACTGCTCCCCTTGGATGTCACTCAGCACTCAGGTGTGGAGTCACCTGAACCAATGGAACCTGGAAATCTCCCACCCTTCTGCCTCTACAATGGAAATCCATAGGGAAATCTCAATATTCCCAGTTCCAGTTCCATTTCCCCAGAGTTCTTCCATGGTTGAGTCAGGAAGTCCAACACTGGCAGCAGTTCCCGTGCACTGATGCAATTTCTGGAAAATTCTGGTGCTCAGGTGACTTCAGCTGGGCTTAAATAATTCAAATAATTGCCCTGCACGTGTTGGACAGGGGGGAAACAAAAAGAGGCTGCAAAACTCATTGTGTTCATTTCAAAACTCGCTTTAAATCTACCAGGAGTAGAAATTAAGCAGTTAATTAGCAGGAATTTAGAAATCCTTTCATTTTGGAAGCCCCAGGACACAAAGATTGTGACTCTCTGGGTGTCACCAAGGGTGCTGCACGCGGCCTGAGATGCAAACAAGCAGGGGAAGGATTTTCCACGTTATTTATGGCTCATCCTCACCCAGTGACAGCACATTATTGCACCTTGCATTAAAGATTCATCCCCAAGCTGATCAGATTGATGCCTCCCCTTTCCATGAATGCACAAACAAAGGAATTATTGTCATTTCTCCATGCAAAGTGGCCCCTGGAATCCAGTGCTGCTGAAGCTGCAGCACAAACACCTGCAGAGCACGCAGCAGCCTGGAGGAGGTCACCTGCCAGGTCACAGATTTTTCCTTTCACCTTTTTCACTCAACAACTGCAATTTCTGCCTTTTTTCCCCCCTGATGTTTGTACATTCCCCGGTGCCCTTTGCAGTGTGTGTGATTTTCCACATTAGGACTGAACCCTCTATTGTCCAAATGACAAGTTCCACTCGAGTAAAAGCCACACCCCGCATTTTGGGGCAATTTGAGGGAGGTGCTGCTTCAGTCCTGTGCTGGATGGAAGGAACAGCGCCTCTGACTCCCTCTGCAGAGGCAGGAAGTGCTTTTGAGCACGCAGGGGTTGCACAGTGAGATGCAGAGCAGCAGATACAGGACAAGATCCCAGCAGCCACAATGCAGCGGTGGATGCAGCGCTTGGGGAGTTCCCCAACACCTTTAAATGTGAGTTTGCAGCTGAAATGCTGGGGCTGAGGCAGTTTTATTGAGGCAGGGCACGAGGCCCTGTAGAATTTTGGGTGCTTGCCTTGTTGGCAAATTGGAGCAATGCCACACTTTCTGTCTGTTTGGTTTGCTTGGGCAGAGCCTGCTGTGTGTCTGCAGGACACAGTGAGGTCCTGGAATTGTGTTCTTTTGGAATTGCTCTGTCATGGAGGTCAGTGGTTCCTGAAAAGGCCTGGGAGAGTTTTGTTTTGATGTTCAGAGTGGGAGCTGAGCTGATGGAAGTCGTCCTCATGGAATAATTATCATAGAACAGCCTGGGTTGGAAGGGACATTAAAACCCATCCAGTGCCACCTCTGCCAAGGGCAGGGACAACTTCCACTCTCCCAGGCTGCTCCAAGCCCTGTCCAACCTGGCCTTGGGCACTGCCAGACCCTCATTCCTCCATCCCTTCTGGGCAGGGCTGCTCTGGATCTGCACACTCTGTGTCACACCAGGGACCTGCACACTCTGTGTCACCCCAGGGATCTGCACACTCTGTGTCACCCCAGGGATCTGCACACTCCATATGACACTCGGTGACATTTGCAAAAGACTTGATTGTTTGCACCCCTGAGCATTTAGCCCTATAAATATTTATTAACCTCCTCTCAGCCAGGGATGGAGGCCGAAATGACCTTCCTGTGGCTGGGGAAGGGGGAAACCCCTTCCACTGAACACCTGGAAAGGCTGGAATATCCCCAGCTCTGGCACTTCAGCCACACAGTGCAAGAGCAGAGGGGCAGAACTGAGGGGCTGCTGAGAGCAGAACAGTTCTGAGCTCGATGCCAGCACAGCTCTGCCACCTCAGGGCTGCGTGGGCTTGGAATTGCTTTCAGTGCCTCTTCATTAAGGTAGATTGTCTTTGCAGCCTTTGGAGAGCAGGGGAAACCGTTCACCTTTGTGAGAATTGTGTTCTCTGGCTGCTGCTCCTGACTAACGGCACGGCTGCACTGCTTTCAGCCGTGTGGCTTTAACACTGAGAATCCTGATTTTAAACCTCCTGCCTGGGTGCATGGGATTAATTCCTTTTTGCCTGAAGTAAGCAGTTATTGACAGTAAATGAAATAGTGGTGGTGGGACACAGGGCTGGCCCAGCTGCTCTGTAATTCCTTGCTTTAAAAATTCCTGTGTAAATCCAGAGTGTAAAGCACTTGCACAGGAAACCATGACGTGGCCACCAGGAGCACTGAGGCTGAGTAGCTGTGTTTAAACCAGACCTAAGAGGGTCCAAATGACGCGTGGGCCAGAGGAAGTGGTGAACAGGGCAGGAGAAATGCTCTTAATTCAGAGAGAAAAGAGAAACGAAGCCAGGTGTCTGCAGGGAAGCGTTCCTTGGCTCCTCAGCATCCTCCCACCTGCTGTGGCCCGAGCTGAGGCACCGTCTGTGCCGGTGAGACTCAGATAAGTCTCCTCCTTTGCCTCAGGGCACAGGGATCGTGCGGGATGAGATGTGTAGAGCAAACAGGACAGCTACGGATTAGTTAATGAGCTGATAAATAACCCGGTAATTGCACTGTGAGCTTCTCTGGGCTGCCATCCCTGTCACCTGCCCCGCTCTGTCCCCAGGAAAACACCGGTGTGGGTCACAGGGGATGAAGATCCAAACCCCTGAGCTGTTCCCAGACCCTCTGATGAACTGGGACCACGTTCCAAGGCTCTCCAGTGACACATTTATTCACCTGACCCATTCCCTGTGCCCCGGGGCTCCTGAGTGGTGACAGGAACTCCTGGATAACGCCCTGGGAGGTTGTGCTGCTTGGCACCACTCCCTTGGACGGTTTTCCAGCTGTTCACAAAATCCTAGAATGGTTTGGGTTGGAAGGGACCTCAAAACCCATCTCATTCCAAGGCAGGGACATCTTCCACTAGCCCAGTTCCAAGCCCTGGCCAACCTGGTTATTTGAACTTCAGTTGAGAGGCAGGAATTGGCACAGAATTGCAAATTAAAAAACCCCAAAACCTGGGAGTGTAAAAAAGATATAGCCAGCACGGAGCTGCCGGAGGTTGCAGAACCATTTTGATGTTCATATGCTAATTGCATCCCAGCTCCTCACAAACCGCAATCACTCCATTGTTTTTGTGCCGCGTCTTTTTGAAAGGATTTCGTTGAATCTTCCTTAATGAGGCAGGCAGGGGAGTGAAGGAGGTGTGTTAGGGATGGAAATTTCTCCTGAGTGCTCCTTGTTAATTCCACTTTGATTTCATCTTTGCAAACTTGTTCGGTTCAGAGGCAGGAAGGGAATCGGTGGTGTGTGGCATCCCGGGAAGGAGCTGTCACACCCGGGGAGGGAGGGCAGGGACTCGGGTGGCTGCCACCCTGCTCTCCCTCCGGGGGTGTAGGGAGGACACTGCTGCCCCTGAGAGCTCAAGGGACATCCCTGGCCAACCCAAAGCCTCTGGGAGATGGTTCCTGAATCCATCAGGCTGGAGAACACCTTGAAGCTCTCCAAGCCTGACCCTCAGCCCCGCAGCACCCCCGTGTCCCCAGTGCCACATCCACACCTTTCCCCGCCCTTCCCAGGGGTGGTGGCTCCACCCCTGCCCAAAGCTTTACAACCCTTGCTGTGACAATTCCTGTCCCTAATTTGTGATCTAAACCTCCCGTGGCACAACCCGAGGCACATCCTGGAGCAAGGCTGGTGCTGCTGGGTGATGCAGCTTGGCATCCCCTCAGCACAGAGCCCCAGCCAGGCTCCTGGGTACATTTTTGGTACAATCGGGATGTGCTGGAGTTCTGGAGCTGCAGGAACTGCGGTGACCCCGTCAGTGCTGGGAGGAGCCCTCAGAGCTTTAATTACAATGTCCTCAGGCTCTTTCTCAGTCCTTTGCCAATGCTAACCCTGTGGGCAGCAGCAGCAGCATTAAAAGCCTTTTATTTTCCCCTCTAAATGCACTGCTGCAATTAATTTTTTTATTTTTTTTATAGATGAGAGAAGAAGGCAATGAGGCTGTTGCCAGGGAAGGGTGCTCGTCATGGAGGTGACTTTTATTTTGTGTCTGGTTTGGGATTATTTATCTCTCTTGTTCCCAGTACAGGACACAACTCCAGTGAACAAGAGTGAGGCTTGCTAAAGATGGTTCAGCTGAAATAAGAGCAGCCCTAAATCTTTAGCAGGGGCCTGATGAGAGCCCCAACACTTCCCAAATTGCAGCAGAGCTCCAACAGCCTCCCTGTCACAGCTCTCCCCGTTCTCCATCATTTTGAACAGGAGCTGATAAAATTGAAAGGACAAGTCTGTACTTCTTGCCCACTCAGCAGTAAAATGTATAAAACATTTTGGAATCTCATAAGATTTCCAGACCAAAATGTTTTCAGAGTACGTAGCTGCAGTTTCTGAAATGAGCCTGCCTGGAGGGTGAATTTAAATCAGAACACCTTTTTTCCCCCCTCTAATTTTAGCACCTGCATCCTGGGAAATGCTGCCACGGAATCTGTGCGAGCCTGGGATTTTTAGGATCAGGATGAGCTTCAGGATCATCTCACCTGACAGGGAGTGTGTGGAGGGACTGCCTGGAGCCCCCTGCGGCCAATCTGCCCCTCCAGGGTGGGATTCAGAGCCTGCAGGTGAGGATGAGCAGCCTGGTCCCCTGCTGGGTGTTTCCAGTGGTTCCTCACTCCCCACTCCATCCCCAGGCCTTGAGGATGCAGTTTTCTGTTGGGAATGAGTGTGGGGCCTCCTGCTGTGTAATGGACAGGTATTAAAGTGACAAAAAGTCCAGGGGAAATTCTTATATCAAGGTGATAAATTCAGTGGCAACAGTGTGACAGCCAGTGGTGCATCTCATCTTTGGTCCTGCTAGAAATAATAATAAAAAAACCCCACCAACAAACCTTGAAATATTCTGTTTTTCCAGTGCAAAGACAATGCTTTGGAAGATGACAAATCCCATCCCACTCAACCAAGTCAGAGCCTTTACATTCATTAGCTCAGTGCTTGTTTCCCTCCTTTTGATGCACCTGGTTCCCACCTCCACTCCTGCTCACGCTCTGATTTCCTCTGTCGAACCAAGTTTTTTTTTTTGTTTTTTTTTTTGGTTTTTGGAGGCATCAAAGACAGGCATTGCTGTGTTTAAAGAACATAAACTTTTAATTTGATGGCATTATGATCAGCTGAAGACAGGTCCCTTTTGTTCGTGTTGCTTTGCTTAGACACGTGCCATGACAAATTGAAATGTAAAAATAGCTGTCCTTGTTTAAACAATTACATTCAATAAGGCTGGGATGGGAGCTTGTTCCAGGAAATGGGAGAGGGTGAGGACTGAAGGACTCTGAAGTGACTTTTGGCCTGGCTTTGTGGCTGATTTGTCATTTGGGCTCTGACTCAACAGCAGAAGGAGGAATTTGTCACTGCTCTGTGGTGTTCACACCCCGTGTCTGCGCCCTCCCAGCCCCTGGAGGTCACTGAGGGACCCCAGAACCAGCTGGGCTGGAGCTCCGGGGGCTGAGCACTCACTGAGGGGCACAGGCAGCAACTCTCACCTTTAGCAGGGCTGGCAGGGCTGGGCTGGGTGGCACAGGTGGCACTGGCAGGACAGGGCTGTGTTTGGGTGGCACAGGTGGCACTGGCAGGACAGGGCTGGGCTGGGTGGCACAGGTAAAGGACAGGGCTGGGCTTGGGTGGCACAGGTGGCACTGGCAGGACAGGGCTGTGTTTGGGTGGCACAGGTGGCACTGGGTTGCTCTGGGTTGCACTGGAGCTCTTCCCACCCTGCTCTCCTCCAGGACTGAGACTCTCCTGCCCCGTGGCAGGGGTTGCTGTTGGGGGCTGCAGGAAGCACAGCAGGAGCTGATCTCAGCTGGAACACTCAGGGGAGGGGCTCTGGAGCCACCTGGGAGGGAACAGAGGGACACAGAGCCCAGGGGAGCCAGGTCCTGCTGGGGCTTTGGGGGTTTTTAGGATCAGTGACATCCTGTGGCACAAATAAAAGCTCATTCCTTACAGTGCTGACACTTCCCAGCAGTGTTACAGATCATGGAGCCATGGAATGCTTTGGGTTGGGAGGGAGAATAAAGATCTTGTCCCACCCCTGCCATGGCAGGGACACTTTTCACTGTCCCAGGCTGCTCCAGCCCCAATGTCCAACCTGGCCTAGGGCACTTCCAGGGATCCAGGGGCAGCCACAGCTGCTCTGGGCACCCTGTGCCAGGGCCTGCCCACCCTCACAGACAACGATTTGTTCCCCATATCCCACCCAAGTCTCCCTTTTTCCCATTTGAAGCCATTCCCTGCGTCCTGTCCCTTGTCCAAAGCCTCTCTCCATCTTTCCTGTAAGCACCCTTTGGGTCCTGGAAGGTCCCACTGAGGTCACCTCTGGTCTCTTCTCCAGGCTGAACCATCCCAGCTGTCCCAGCAGAGCTGCTCCATCCCTCTGCTCCTCCTGGAGCCTCCTCTGGGCTCTCTCCAGCAGCTCCATGTCCTTCCCTGTCCCCTCCAAACACCTCCAGCACTTCCCACAAGCCTCACACCTTCCCTTGGAGGAGGTGACTCCCGTCTGCTGCGTGTGCAACCACCAAAAAGCCATTTCCATTCCCACAATTTACCCAACTAAACCAACAGCAGGGCCTGGGAGAACCTTGGGAGCAGCACAGGCACTTCCAAACGGATCAATTGGAATTGATTCCTGCAGAACAGTGGCAGATAAACCCCCGCACTTCCCGGGCTCTCAGCACAAAGCTGCTTGCAGTGGCATGTAAAATATTTATACCACACTACTAAGCTGTAACTTACATTACCCATAAATGAGTTCAACAAAACCTTTTCAGAAAGCATTTTATTCCTGAGCAGGGAAGTGCTTGGCGCTCTCCAGAGTTCTGGGCTTTGATTCTCCACCCCCTCCCTTATTTCATCTGTTCAGGAACAAGTTGCATTTCAGGGAATGGTGTTTAAATTTTTTATTTCTTGTCTGTTTGGGAAGCTGTATCATTTTGTCAGGGGTTTTTGTTTGTTTGTTTGTTTCCTATATGTTTCTTCAGTCTGGTAAATGTATCTTTTTCTCTCTTTTAAAAAAGAGGAAGGCTAATATTCCATTTGAGCTCTTAAATTGGGGAATCAACTTTGAATTTCCAGCTTCTCTGCCCTGGACCCCTGGGTTTCCTTGGGCAGATTTAGCAGCTTATTGAAACTCAGCTGAACTTAATTATCAGCAGATGTGAACACCTTTTCCAGTTCAGTTAAATTACACTCACTGTGCCTGCTGCAGATGAAAACTGCTGTTAACTTTATTTTTGAGGCTGGAGGCTGAAGGGGCACCTGTGTGAGGATGTGGAAGGATCCTTGTGAGGGATTCCTGCCTGAGCTTCAGCCTCCTCTCCCTGTGCTGGCTTTTTGGGGTGGGTTTGTGGAATCATGCAACGTCCTGAGCTGGAAGGGATGAAGGATCATTGATTCCAGCTCCTGGCCCTGCACAGACATCCCCAAATCCCACCCTGAGAGAGCTGTCTAAATGCTCCTGGAGCTCTGGCAGCCTTGGGAATGCTCCCATTCCCTGGGGAGCACCAGGGATTTCTTCCCTGGGGGAAGAATTTTTCCCTAAATCCAAACAAACCCTCCCCTGGCACAGCTCCAGCCCTGCCCTGGGTCCTGTCCCTGTCACAAGGGGCAGAGATCAGAGCTGCTCTTTTTTTCTTTTTTTCTTTTTTTTCTTTTTTTTTTTTTTTTTTTTTTTTTTTTCTTTTTTTTTTTTTTTTTTTTTTTTGGTGTGTGTGTGTTTTTCTGTAGTTGCCTCTGTGTGTCCCTTCCTGCGATGCCATGATGATTTTTTTGCCTTTTTTCTATAGATCCCTTAACTCTGTCTGGCCCTTAATTTCAGGACCAAGGACAGGGCATCACCTGCCCTGAGCCGTTCTTTTCTGAATCTCGGGGTTCTGAGGAGCCCTTTCGAAATGGAACAGCACAGGGAGCTGATTCACTGGTGCAATTTCTCTCCTTTCCCTGAAAGAATTCACCTCCATCAAACTGGGTTGCACCTAAAATGGGCCTTTTCCTCCCCAAAAAAATCCTTGTGGTGAGAGGCTGCTGCTGCACAGAGAAATGTGCTGCTTTCATGACTTTAATAATTAAAAATGCACTTTAAAAAAAAAAAATCCTTCTGCACACTCTATAGGAAAGGTCTGGTGCATTTATTGTAGCCTCTCATGGATCCTTATAGTTTTATGGGCACTTTAGAGCAGAAATAAAGATCTTTTTTATATTCCAAAAGCAGATGTCTCTGGAATTGCCATCCTGTTCTGCACAGCCCCAGCGTTTTCCTCTTTAAGATGTTGCATCTGGACCCAAGATTTTACCTTTTCTTTTTCCAGAGATGAGGCAGTTCAGGGCAGAGGAAATCTCTGAAAACTCAGCTGTCCCCGTGTCCTGTTGTCACTGTCACATACTGGGGGATTCTGCCCTGCACAACCTGAGTGTGACAGGGGTGGCTCTGCTCCCCCTGCCCCAAATGTTCACACCTCGAAATTCTCATTTATTTACTGCCTTTCCAAACTTGAGGTGCATAAAAGCATCTCTGGGAATCTTTCATGTGGAGATGGACTCAAAGCATCAGAATCCTTCAGGAATGTCCACCCTCATCTTCCTCCTCACACCCAGCAGAAAATGGACCTTGCTGAGGTGTTTTTGAGGCCCAGCTTGGCAGCAGATTAAATTCTGGTGTAGTTCTGAGGATGTGGCAAGCATCCCTTCATAGTTATCCCATTTTCCAGCTATAAAAGCAGGATAATCCTGACCTGTTCCCAAAGGGCAGCTCCTAATGAAGCTCACAGGTCCTGCAAAGGATCCAGACCAGCCTGGATTTGTGTCTGGAATGATCCTGGCACTGCAGGGACAGGAGGGAGCTCTGAGCAGCAGGCAGGCTGCAGCTTTGGGTACCAAAGGAGGAGAAAATGCAGGAGTTAAAAGGGGAGTTGTGTTCAGCAGAACCACTGGAGCAGAATGATGGATTTGGGCTTCTCTGGAAGTTCTGGTTGATCCTCCCAGCACCCCGGGGTGCTGAGGGGTATTTGCTGAGGGGTAGGTGGTAAAGTTTGGTAAAATATTCTCAGAAAATAAAAAACCCACAAGATTCAGGCTCCAGCTGCTGGCCAGGACCTGCAGCTGCTCCCCTGCTCCAGGCTGGGCCCACCTTGGACAAAGAGAGCAGAGAAAGGATTTGGCTGCTGAAATTCCTGGGCTTGGGCAGGACTTGGGGGTTCAGTCTGTAAAGCTGGTGCCACCCACAGAAGTGCAAGGACAGATCTTCTGCTGGGTATTTGTTCTCTCTTCCCTCTAATTACACTTATCTTTTGGTTTAATATTTGCTAATGTAGTCCAAGCCCACAGTGAGGGTTGTGAGGGGAGGAAATTCACATTTTCGTCCTTCCCTCAGGATATGACAGTGAGGGAACTTGGGGCAGTTGGAACTTTGGGATTTATTTCACCTGAAGAGGAATTGCCTTCCCTGAAGCCCCGGGGGAGGCTCTGCTGCTCTCTCTGCCCTGGCTGCAGGACTCTAGGAGCCCTCCCTTTAATGGGGTTGGAGCTATTAAAAATGCCAATTTTGTTGTTGAATCTATAAAAAATACCACTTTTGGTGATGGGTCTATTAAAAATACCACTTTTGGTGATGGATCTGTTTAAAATAACCACCTCAGCTCCCTGCAAATGTCTGATTTTTGTGCGTCCCCTCTCCGTTGCCCCTCAATTCCCTGCCACAGTCTGGATGGGTGGAGGAAAACAGCAATAGAGCCAAAAGCCACAATCATTTTCTGCAGATATTCCCTCTTTCTTGGACTTCTGATAGCTCAGATTACCTTATCAGGGCCACTGCTTGAATTATAATATTGTTTATTACAGCCTAACAATCAGATCCCTGTTATTGATAACATGCCTTTCCCTCAGCAAATGATGTAAAAGATGGGAAAAGAACCCAAATAGAGAGAGAATTGCTTGAGGGAGGCGTTAATCAAGAGGTTTGTCCAGAACTTGACAGAAACAACAGAACATTTTGCAGTCTACAGGAACTGCCTGGATACTTGAGGGAAAAAAAAAAATTAAAAAAAAAATCAGCTCTTCAAAGGACAGATGATAAAATTATTTCATCTCCTCAGATGGCTTTGATAAAGAGTTGCCTCTACAATTCAGAGCCCTTTGAAATGGTGCAAAAATAGGATGTTTTGTATCAGTGTGGTACCAGTGGAGAGCAACATCTGTCCAGAGCTGGGGAGCTCAGGCTCATCAGAGGGAGGGGTTCAGAGCCCCCTGTGGGGTCACAGCTCGGGGGGTTCTGCAGTGGCTCTGGGTGGGGAAAAGGGCACTGAAGGGAGAACAAACCCAGAGCAGCGTCAGGGATGCTCTGCACTGGGTGTGGGTGGTGGGGTGAGCTTGGGATGAGCTCTCATGGAGCACCTGGGAGTGCAGGGGGAGCAGAAAGGTCCTGGCAGGGCTGGGGGGGCCTGGCTGGGCTGCTCTGCTGGGACCCGAGTGCAGGAAGGCACAGGAGTGGGGAGAGCAGCTCCTCCCCGGGGCTTTTGCTGTTCTGTAATTGCCCTCCAAGCTCAGGAAAGAGGGAAAAAAAAAATTTTAAAAAAATCCTGAATTGCAGAAAGCTTTAGCTCTTTATTGCTGTGATGGCAGGGTGGTCAGGCACCCGGGGGCAAGGGCACCTGGGCTGTGTCAGCACTGCTGTGACAGCAGGACAGGGCAGGGACTGTCCCCTGTGCTGGCACTGCCCGGCCCCCTGCACTCGTGGGGACAGCTCTGCTCACTCCTGCAGGGAGCCCTGAGGGGCTGCAGCGTGTCCAGGGCAGGGAACGGAGCTGGGAAGGGGCTGGGGAATTCCTGAGGGAGCTGAGGGGGCTCAGCCTGGAGCAGAGGAGGCTCAGGGGGACTTTCTGGCTCTGCACAGCTCCCTGCCAGGAGGGGACAGCCAGGGGGGTCGGGCTCTGCTCCCAGGGACAGGGACAGGAGCAGAGGGAACGGCCTCAGGCTGAAGCAGGAGAGGTTTAAATTGGATATCAGGGAAAGTTTCTGCATGGAAAGGGAGCTGAGGCCTTGGAAGGGCCCAGGGAGGTTTGGGGTGCCCATCCCTGGAGGTGTCCAGGGAAGGGCTGGGGGTGGCACTGGGTGCCCTGGGCTGGGGACAGGGTGGGGATGGGGCACAGCTTGGGTTTGGTGACCTTGGAGGGCTTCTCCAGCCTCACTGATCCTCTGCCACCTCTCCACTCCTGGAGGTGCCTCCATCCTGCACCAGCTCCTCACAGGGGACATGGAAAGTTTTCTGTCAGATCTTAAACAGAGCAAACTCCGAGTTTTGGCGTTTGCTCCATTTGGGAACTCTTCCGGGAGTTCTCTCCATAGACATTTTTATTTTTGCAGAAACAAAATAAGAGACTGAACATTTTTTTTTTTCTTCCAGTGTTAGATTAAAACTAGAATTTTGCTGCTGGATTATTTTTAGCTGTGGGTGTTGCAGGGAAGAGCAGGAGCTGATCTCAGGATGTTTGGCAGGTGTTTTACCTTTGAAAGATCTGTGTGGAACAGGATATTTGTTGTGCTGGAGAGCCCAGCAGGTGAGAATTCAGGTTTGTGTCTGTGCAGTGAGAGTTTCCTCCTGCAAGAAATGCAAATGCAGCTTACCCCCCCCCAAAACAAACAATCATCCCAGTGGCTCTTAGAGGCTGACATACAACAAAGACCAAGAAAATAAATTAACCTGGCATTAGTACAGCTCACATGAAAAAATAACCTCAAGACCTCAAACCCCCCCCCCCAAAAAAAAACCCAAA